>JAZFAU010000303.1:400000-657500 GCA_037178615.1 Dione vanillae | reverse complement strand
CAGTTTGATAAACGAGAATGAGTGAAGCCATTATATTACATCTAACGGACAATCAAAAATCTAATTTTATTTTATTACATATATGTATATGTTATTGTCTTAAGGAGTGTATAATTATGTGTGTTATAGTTTATAATATATATTTTAAATAAATGTTGATTAAAAACATATTTATACCAACGTACATTTACATTTCTTATTCCTTTTCCTAATTTGTATTGTCATTATTTAGTAACACGTTTAAATGAATCGATTGCAAAAAAAAATATAATTGCATATACCCTACTACTATACTGAGGACTTTGGGGAAAATTAAATTTCACCTACTAGATAGAAATGTAGGTACTACTAAACGCACACACACACACACATCTTCACGCTCTGTCCCTAGAGGGGTAGTCTAAGAAAACGGAGAGCCAAACGCAGTGGTTCCTGCATACCTCGTTCGCCTCGTCTGTTGACTGTTATTAACTTCTTCATACATGCTCTTCGGGGAGTCCTCATGCTTTTTACGTGACCTTCCTCCAGTATCTAAGTACTGTGTTTTCGAAAGTCAACTGAGGCCTCCCCTTACCCCTCTTACCACTCACTTTTGCGTCGTATATCGTGCCATATATTAAATATTCAATATTATAATATTTATTACTGTATATAAAATAGATAGATAGATAAAAATCTTTATTGCACACAAAAATTGACAAATAAAAAGAACATGAACAAGAGATAAGAGAAAACCATAGCATGCAAAGGCGGTCTTATCACTGATAGTGATCTCTTACAGACAACCTCAGGAGTAAAAAGCTATTGATCGTAATATATGAAGTACATAGAAAGATTATGCTAAATAGTGAAAATGTATCCACCGTATATATATATATATATATATATATATATATATATATATATATATATATATATATATATATATATATATATATATATATATTATATATATATATATATATATATATATATATATATATATATATATATATATATATATATATATATATATATATATATATATATATATATATATATACTATATATATATATATAATATATATATATATATATATATATATATATATATATATATATATATATATATATATATATATATATATATATATATATATATATATATATATATATATATATATATATATATATATATATATATATATATATATATATATATATATATATATATATATATATATATATATATATATATATATATATATATATATATATATATATATATATATATATATATATATATATATAATATATATATATATATATATATATATATATATATATATATATATATATATATATATTATATAATATATATATATATATATATATATATATATATATATATATATATATATATATATATATATATATATATATATATATATATATATATATATATATATATATATATATATATATATATATATATATATATATATATATATATATATATATATATATATATATATATATATATATATATATACGGTGGATACATTTTCACTATTTAGCATAATCTTTCTATGTACTTCATATATTACGATCAATAGCTTTTTACTCCTGAGGTTGTCTGTAAGAGATCACTATCAGTGATAAGACCGCCTTTGCATGCTATGGTTTTCTCTTATCTCTTGTTCATGTTCTTTTTATTTGTCAATTTTTGTGTGCAATAAAGATTTTTATCTATCTATCTATTTTATATACAGTAATAAATATTATAATATTGAATATTTAATATATGGCACGATATACGACGCAAAAGTGAGTGGTAAGAGGGGTAAGGGGAGGCCTCAGTTGACTTTCGAAAACACAGTACTTAGATACTGGAGGAAGGTCACGTAAAAAGCATGAGGACTCCCCGAAGAGCATGTATGAAGAAGTTAATAACAGTCAAGAGACGAGGCGAACGAGGTATGCAGGAACCACTGCGTTTGGCTCTCCGTTTTCTTAGACTACCCCTCTAGGGACAGAGCGTGAAGATGTGTGTGTGTGTGTGCGTTTAGTAGTACCTACATTTCTATCTAGTAGGTGAAATTTAATTTTCCCCAAAGTCCTCAGTATAGTAGTAGGGTATATGCAATTATATTTTTTTTGCAATCGATTCATTTAAACGTGTTACTAAATAATGACAATACAAATTAGGAAAAGGAATAAGAAATGTAAATGTACGTTGGTATAAATATGTTTTTAATCAACATTTATTTAAAATATATATTATAAACTATAACACACATAATTATACACTCCTTAAGACAATAACATATACATATATGTAATAAAATAAAATTAGATTTTTGATTGTCCGTTAGATGTAATATAATGGCTTCACTCATTCTCGTTTATCAAACTGTACTAAGATAATCAAGTACATTGTTGCAGATGCCAGCATCTAAAATAAGAAAGTTAATGTTTACTATTTTACCAACGAAATATTATTATAAAAATTGGGAAAAACGGATAAATTTTGCTTGACACCTTTATTTGAATTTTGTTTCAGTATACATGTTAATATTTTATAGAGAGCTATCCAGAGTATTTACGATATAGCTTTTCCTTACGTTGTAAATTAGCGTGGCGTCCAAGGGAAAATATCCGTAAACAGTCATTTCGATTTTTTGGAAGGAAATGAGCGATGAAAAATGTTGTACCTGGAAAAAACATTAGAAAACTCATGTATATATCCCGACTCGGTCTCACTGCACTATAATATTGATAGATAAAAAAATGTGTTTTATAATTATTACATTATTGTCATTCAACATCACTCTGTTCAACCGGTAAGGTGCGACATATTTAAAACACTTTCGGCGATTTAGAGGAACGCCTGACAAAGTGGAACAATAATAAACTCGTGTATTCGAATTAGAAATAAAACCTTTAGATAATCGTTTCAGACTCTGAGAGGATGAAGTGAAATTGTGATTTTCCTCGCTCTGGCTTAAGATCCGCTACGCGCTTGCGAGAACTTGGAAACTTGGAGTGTGTTAACACCAAGTTCCTTTTAACCGTACCCTGATGCGCAAAAACCACGTGAGAGTAAATAACGATAAACTTCAAGATTAATCAAACTTGTTTATTATTAAATTCGAACTACTAAGAGAATTCATTTAAGGCCCTAACTCCTAAAAATATGAATAGAAAACCGTTTCTTAACTTATATGTTTTATCCATAAACTACCTTTTCGAGGTTATAAACAACTCTTATAAGCTTGAATTAGTTAATAAAGAAATAAATAAATAACAACAATTCAAAAAATATATAGGTATACTTTTTATTTTCAAAAAAATATGTACGTACCTCCATTAACCAACGTATATCGTGTTTTTCAGTCGGAATGATGTGCAGAGATTGGCCGATTCTCATTGCCTGCAAAAACAAAGAACCTTTGTATGAGGTTAAAAATAATTTGTGATTAATTAGAAATTACTAACATTATCCCTAATTCTAAAAACATACTGACCTCATACTTTAGTACGCTCCCAGCGTGAGCCAGTGCATAGATTTTTAACAATTGATAAATAATCCAAATAGAGCAATTTACAACATCATGAGTTGATATGTATTGACCAATAGCTAATCCATGATATATAATATGTGCCTCACTTACAATCGAATGAAAGCATTGTATAGTGGAAGCCAAAATTGGTCCTTGAAAAGCTTCATTTATATAGGTCTTTATTTCGAAAGCCTTAACGTATGCTAATTCCATCTGACGCAAGGTTATACCTTTTGATCTTACTTCTGTAAAATCATTTACTGGTTGCTTCTTATTTATTGCTAATTCTATGCAAAGTTCTTTGATATTTGTCAAAATAGCGACTACCATCATCACAAATGAATAATACAAAGCTAGTGTTATAAACTGGATAGTTTGTGGTAAATTAAATGTTATTGTAACAAGTACCATTTTCCATAAACTGCTTTCACGAGTAAAATTTACACAAATTTGCATAATAATAACCATAACAATACCAATTACTGTCCCAATTTTCACTTGAAAGTATAGACGACACAGAATTTTTTGCTTTCTTGCATTATTTGGTAAGCTTAACCATGTACTAATTAGCATATTCAGAACTTTCACATATTTCATGCGATTAAAAAATGAAGAGCAATAGACCACTATAGAAAATAATGCAAAATTAATGAGCTCGAGAATATAATTCATTTGAGTCATAATAGCTTCCGTCATTGAAATAGTTTCTGTAGACTGTAACACGTCTTGTACATGCAAAGCTAGGAAGGACCAAATTATCAAAACCAGGGATACGCCACACAGTGAGTTGATATACACTGATCTGCGCTTTATTTTATATATATTTTTTGCCTTATCAAATTTAACACTATATGGAAATAATCCTAATACTGACGTGATTATATATAAAGGTCTAATAATCTCCGACATGTGTATGAACATGTTGGCTCGAGAATGCAAAATAATTTTCTTTTTTAAAAAATCAAACATTTTAATTTTTTATATGGCGATGTGATTTCTTTGAAAAAAAAAAACACTTGCGTGAAAGCTTCTCGCCACTTAAAACGCTATAAATCAAATGGTTTGTGCGAGTAATACATTAGAATATTGCTGCGTTATCCAATGGTGAAACTGTTGTCATCAAATCAAATATTCATTTTATCCTTGTCTAAACATACTGTATAGCAATTAAAATTGCGTTGATATCTTTTCGTAAAATTATGTATTATTAAAGTATACTTACTGTGTAATAAACATTCAATAACATAGTTATCTATCTCATCAACAGGCTAATCCTGTTGTTTATTATGTGAATATTAATAAAGAAATATCATAGTATACGTTTGGCTATTGATATATGTATATACGTGTCATAATGAAAGTGTGAGTCGGATTCATGCGCAAAAGGTTCCGCATCAGCGAAATTATTTAGGGATTAAGCCGAGGGAAGTAAAAACGGCCATATCTTTAGTCACATATATAGAAATCCCTCTTATAGACTGTAGACCTGAGTAGGTCATTACATTTTCAGCTTTCATTACAAAGTGACCCTATAAGATTAATCCATTTATATGAAACCCTAAAAATAAGTATTACGTAACTAAATATTACTAAGAATTTTCTTCTAAATAAAATCTTTTTTGAAAGAACATTAGGAAAAGAAGAAAACGTAATAATATGTGTCAAGAAATGTTATTTTAATAAATCAAAATTAAATTAAATTAAAAACTTTACAAAAAAATGTGAAAAATACCAAAAATTTGGAAAAATTATAAATAAATTGGGAAAAATTACAAAAAAAAATGTATTCAAAATGTTTGTGGAAAACAGCATTAAACCACTTTAAGCCGTGTATTGTTCGAAATGCCCGAACTAGATTGACAAATTCGAGCCGATTTACCCGATATAGTTACAGCACATGTCCTGCTGGAATGAAAGTAACGATTTGTGGAGCTGGAGGATGCACTGGTAAATGAAGATTAAAAATTAAAAATTTATTAATAACTAGCTGACCCGTGCCCACTTCGTTGGGCATACCTAATGTTAATAATCCTTTTTTAGTACAGAGTGTTATGTTTTTATTTCTAACTTCCAAAAGGTGAGTTAAACGTAGGTATAGTTTGTGTTTGCATGCTAATATAAAATTCAAAAGTAACTCTGTCCAAAAGCAAAAAAATACCTTTTCTGCGGGATTTGCAATAAACGAATTCCATGAATATCAAGTCACTGGAAAAATTAGTCTGGTTATGGTAATTTTAATTTTTCAAAACTTCTCTGTAAACTGTATTGGATGTAATTTTACCATTTGGAAGTAAAATATGTTGTCTATCAGGAGATCCAACCCGAGATAAGCCAACATATAACTGTCCATGGGAAAGACACGGCTTTCTCATGTCAATGCCCACCAGAGAGAATGTTTGACCTTAGGACTTGTTAATATTGAGGGCGAAAGAGATCTTCACTGGAAACTGTAGCCTTTTAAACGGTATGGGTAAATCAGTGGGAATCATGGGTATAAAATAATTAATAGGAATACATAAGAGAATTTACACGTTTCATTATATTACGCGGCCTCCAACTCTAAATATAAGTCAACTCCCGTTCAGCACGTTGTGGACTACAACTTACATTACCCTTTACCTAAGTTACAATGGCCGATTGTCAACTACTCATGACCAATTAGAAAGTACATATTTTTCCCGATGCAAGGCCGTTAATCGTTGAGGAGTTGTTCTGGTACTCCATCATCAGCTAGACTTCATAATATGCATGTTGACTAACATCAATTGCTTAGCGACTATGTTAAAGAATTAGAACGAAACCCGTAAAACAGTTACTTATTATTAAGTTCTCATGACTATTTATGGTCTTCATCAACAGTTCCACTTCATCAAATGTTATTTTTCGTGACAAAATGACCAAGATTCTTTGAAAAAAACCGAAATCACTATAGGTGTGCCTATAAAATTTAAGGAGTTCCCTCGTTTTCAGGATCCCATCACCAGATTTTGATTTTTTTATATAGCCTATGACACTCAACAATAATGTAGCTTTCTATTGGTGAAAGAATTTTTAAAATCGGTTCAGTAGATCCCGAGATTACCCCTTACAATTTACAAACACACAAACTTTACCTCTTTATAATATTAGTATAGATTTCCAAACAATTCTCTGTTTTCGATTCATTGATAGCCACGTTTATTACTACTTATTATTTAACACATTTGTTAAGTAATTAGTACTTGCAATATTTCAATAAAACACTAATGAATTAATAAGGATTCAATGTTTGTGATTTCCACGCAAAAAATCCCTGATGATATGAGAAACTCTGTTAGGTCTATGTTTCACAGCTTGTAGTCTCAAGCTGTTAGCTGTAAGCTTATTACTTTGTGAATTTATTTAATATTACCTAATTTTTTTATCCTTACTTAAACACCAAACTCAACAAATTTTGATTGACCGCCTTCTATGATCTTCTGAATTTTTTACTATTATTGTAATTTCGTTTATGTAAAATTGTTATAGTTTTATTGATCATAGTAAGTTAGTGTTAATGTTTTAGATCGACACAGTTGTCGTAAATCGTGTCTCTGTATTACAACGTTACAGTAGATGCGTAAATTTTCGTATTGCCTCTAAAGGAAATAGCCATTTTAATTTTGAGTCATAGCCTGGCTGATCACTATCGACTCGTTTGTTAAACTCTGAAATAGATTAAGATTTGTTTGATTAATCCTATTAATTATCAGAGTTGCGTACAGAGTGAGTTTCTCCCTATTCCATATTCTCTCCTGAAAAAACCCGCTTTCTCCGCTCCTATATAGACCAAGTATAATATGTTGCAGGTGTTAGAACTTAGCAATTACAATAAAATATATACCATATAACATTTATTTTGTTTCAGGTCATCCATTGGCTTTACTTTTGAAACAATGTCCATTGTTAGATGAAATAGCGCTTTACGACATTTGTCCTACGTGTGGGTATGGCATGGAACTAAGTCATGTCGATACCAAATGCAAAGTATCTTCTTTTTCTGGACGACATATGCTTTGTGACGCTCTCAGGGTAATGAATTCTTATCCTTCAATTAATTAACTATAAATTTCACTGTTAAAATAAAACTTATAGTAAAGTACAGTAATAGATTTAAATAAAAAAAAACTGTACACACAGGGTGCTAAAGTCGTTGTAATAATTGCAAGGAACGAGTGTGACACGTTTGAAAACAACGCTCCTGTTATAACAGAAATTGCTCTCCAGATATGTAATACATGTCAAGATGTAAGTTTCATTTACATACGTTCATATGTTTATAATTGAATTTTAAAGAAGTAATATTGTTTCATTATATATTGGACGTAATAAAAAAATACATCTATTCACAGGCCGTCACGATAGTAGCAACTGAGCCAATAGAAAGTATGGTGCCAATCATCAGCGAAATACAAAGATTACGCGGCGTGTATAATCCCCGGCTACTCTTAGGCTGCGTAGAGCTAAATTGCGTCCGTGCAAATACCGTGTTGGCTGATTTCCTTCGGGTACCTCCAGAAACAGTCCGGGTTCCTGTAATCGGCGGCGCTACACCTCAAACTATGGTACCTGTGCTTTCTGCAGCCGTCCATCCGTGTACTTTGACACAAGAGCAGGTATAATATACCGATATCTTTATAGTATCTTTTAAAAACATATCAATGGTTTGGATTAGTTTAGGTAGTTTTCTCTCATATATTTACTACAATTAAAATGCTTCTGAATCAATTCAATCTGAATGTGTGATATTGTAAACTATGTTCAAGACATTGGGCTATAGTAGTAACATAATTCTATATTTTTCTATGTGTATTTATTTAGTTTAATAACACCAGCATCTTTTTTGTTAAAGCCCTGTATCTTAGTACATAATATTATTACATTCATTGGATATGCAGCTCTATACAACAGCATTTTTTAAATTCACAATTGTATCAACTTACGCGAGTGGGACAAATTGCTACTTAATAGACTAGAAAAGTTATTTAAAAATTTCATATAAAAATTTTCACATTTAAATTGTACTTTTAATTTGTTGTCGTACGGCTTGTCCGCTAAAATTGCGCCGTTTGAAAACGTATCCATTTTATACATTCATATAACACATTGGATTGTTCATTGAAAGCCACATCACATTGCAATTTTCATAGAAAGCCACAAGGGATAAGGACTTAAGGATCAAATTGAGGTCCTTTTCAAAAATAAGTATAACACTGCATTTAAATAACAACTAAAATGATATTTTTTTCATTTTTAGACGGAGTGTGTAACATCTTCAATAATGAGTGGCAACGAAGCGATTTGTGCTGCAAAAGGTTCCTGTACTGCGACAGCTTGTTTAGCTGGTGCTTACGCAGTAGCTAGGAACACTATTAACGTGGTAAAAGGTTTACAAGGCAGAAAAAACGTGGTTCAATGCGCATACGTAGACAGTCTAGGCACTTGTGCGCCGTGTTGCCAATTTTTTGCCAGTGAAGTAAGTATACTTATGCGGTAAGTCGTTCTTATTTACTTAAAATGATATTAAACTTTTATTTTTCTATTTCAGGTCATCTTAGGGCCATCTGGAGTAGAAAAAAACTTAGGTATCCCTGAGCTGTCAAAATTTGAAAACTGTCTGTTGTACAATTGCTTGCCATACGTGCGAAATGAAATTGCTCGCGCTATTTGGCTGGTAAGAAATATTTCGAATGTTATTTTTAATAAAGTTAATATTTTCAGTTTAACTAAAGTAATAAGCTAACTAAATTAATAAGCTTCACACTTTATTCCGCTTATAATATTATTTTTCCGCTTGTTCTCTTATATTATTATTATTATTATTATTATTATTATTATTATTATTATTATTATTATAACAAGATAGACAGATGGGAATCGCGGGGGAACCGTGGGAACCTAATATTAAGATACTCCGTTCCCAGCTTTCCACTTTTTCGAGGCATTGCGTGTTGAGCGGCAAAAATTAATGCCTCGCCTAATTTATAGAACGAAGAAAATGGAAATAAAAAAAATCCATCTTTCCCGAGTGTGCATTAAACCCATAAACCGTCGCTTTTATAGGCAGACCATAGACCACCTCCTTGCCACGACTTTCCTCAATTACCTACGTAATTAAATTAATATTAAATTAATTACATATCGCTTTATTCAGTTTTACCATTTGTAAATATTTAATAGGTGTACTCAATGTGTCAACAATGTTGTTGTTCGACATGCGTGACCCATCCGTGTACTTGCTTCACTCCGCCGATTGTGCCTTGTGTGCCTCCGTCTAATTGGAATTTTGAATGTCCTGACTCTTGTCGAGACGCACATCTCGCTACTGTAAGTGTATATACATATATTATATAACGTTATTGCCTTTTCTGAAACGTACTATTTTGTAATTCTTCAGTTTTTTTATCTTATAGTTTAATTATTGACGAAACAATACAAAATATGTACAAAATAGCGTAGAAGTGCAAAAAATATTTAAAGTTAGTAAAGTCCAAATTAATGCTGATGTTGCCATTGGATAATTAATTATATAGTTAACAAGTCTTTATCATTAAGTAGCAATAAATCAACCAATGCACGATCTTTTGTTAGGTTGTCTGCATGCTTTTTAAAAAGCAATACAAATTGGGTAGCATATCCTCCAACATATGACATTAAAATAAAAACGACATCTTACAATACCACAATTAGAAGTCCCATTTACTATACAATACTCTTAATCTTCAATAAGCACAATAACATAGTATAAAAGTGAGCGATATTGCTTTTTTCTGCTTACCCTACAATTGAAGATGCGATTTTACATAGCACATACTTGAACTTTGATAGTTCCCTTGATCTAAAAATAAATCAATATAGAATTGATTTACCATCCACTAATTTATCAATAGGTATGTCGTGATATGACCTGCCGATGTGGAAGTACAGAGCTTTGTTGGAGGCCGCGAGAAGCTGACTATGACGCGGCGCGCGCTGCCAAGTTAGCTCATCAAATGCCTTTAAAAGGTCCGGCGTGTAATGTCTATAAAATACCGAAAAGTGTTCGCATCGAGCAAGTTTTGAGAGGAACGATGAAAAATTTCAACAAAAACTAGTAAAATATTCGTATTTAACCAAAATTATGCAAGAGTTAAGGATATAAAACTATACTGTTCTGTCTTATATTGAAAAGTGTCGAAATATTTTACTAAAATCGTTTTGTAAATTGTAACAAAATAAATAAAAAACATAATATTAATAGAAAACTTTTATTTATAATAACATCTCATTCTATTACATATGGAACATATTTTTTATTTTTGTTTGTAAATTATTGAATTTTTCTTTAATATTGTCTCGAACATTTGCAAATGTCGTTTCACAGGAGGGCTGTAATAAAAAATTTTGAATATCATCATGTCATGTCTTATTTTGAAGAATAATAATTGATTATTTAATTGAGGACCGCCGTGGCGCAGAGGCGCAGCGTCTGCCTGTAAGCGCGACGGTGTGTGGGTTCGATTCCCACTCAGAGAAGATAAATTTTCTCATTTTCTCATTTTCCTTGCTCTGACAACTAAGCCAGCGCGGTGTTGAGTTCGAAACGACTACTGTGTGCCCTACTGTGTGCGGGATAAAGTGTAAAACTAAAAAAAATATTTGATAATATTGATAATATTAATTAAAGGTACTTTAGCCTTATTATCTGCGTTTTGTTTTGACATTTGACGATTTTCTTCTTCTTTTTCGCTTGTTATATTTATTTTACTTGCTTGGAATTTCTGCGAAAAATGTAAGAAATCATATTTAAATAATATTTATTCTGAAAGTATCATTTAATTAACAATAATTTATTACTGAAGCTCACTCTCGAAATATTAATGTTTATTCCTGAAGTTCGATTTCCACAATTATTGGAACATTTCTGAAAGATAAACAAAATATAAAAATCTGAATACTAATTTATGAAAAGTTTGAAAAAGGAAATAAAACAAAATAATACTGTGGGTAAACTTATAGTGATCCCTGATGGCTTTTCATTGGGGCCCATTGATCGATAACATGGTGTTATGGAGGCTTTTCGATCCAGCGCTTTTGTTGATATTTCCTAAAAAAAAGCAATCAATCTCTTATTTGTTCCTACTACATCTAGGCAATTTCATTTTAAATTTGTTTATTCCCTAAAGACCGTTTAGAAGCCCACCTTGTATATCGTATTATCTTGAAATTTAATTTCCTTTACGTAAGGTATTTCACTCTTTGTAGCTGAAATATGGTGCTGAAAATATACGTAAAATATATTATTTTATATCGCTATGATACACAGCGTAATGTCATCACGAATTCGGGACATAAAAGTAGAGAAAGGGAATGTGTTGACATAAGGTATCCTTCTGCTTATCCTGCTATACTGGGTAAAGCATGGAGCTACATAAAAATATCCTAAGGTTCTTACAGTCATATTATTTGTAAAATGGGTTAAATAAATTGCAAATTATAATGAGAAAAAACATTTAATTAATAATTTTATGTACACAGTCATTAAGTACATGTACAAATACAATGTAAACCGTTTATGTACCTAACACTATTCTAGGTGGATGTTTTATAGTCGATTGTAAATAAATTATGATACACTTATTTAGTGCGTTTTCGTAGTTTTTCAATGTTTGTATCACAGGATATGAGTCTTGAATAAGTTAATAAGGCATTCTATATGCCTTGTCCAAAGGCGCGGCATGTAGAGATGTTGTCTTCGGAAGGAGCTTCATATGCTACGCCGCAGCAAAAAAGTTGACGCACCATTCGGGAGACGCGAGAGGCTCGCGAGTCGGTACGTGGCAGCCCACCTGCTTCTTCGTCATCAGACTATAACAATATTATAAAATATATAATTTGTATCTTTATGTTAAGTTTATGTATGTAGTAAAAATCTAATAAAGAAATGAACAAAAACGAAAAATTGTTTTTTTAATTATTAATGACACCGAATAGAAATTACCATAATGATAAACTATAATCATTTAATTAGTAAATAAAATGTTTATACCTGGCTTGTGGGCTGCCACGTACTTGAAAAAAAAACTAAATAAACTCGATTTACCAATAAGAGACCTGTTGCTCGCGTTTGAATATCATTTTATAATTTGTTACAAGTTTAAAATACGTCCAAACTATTTCTATTAAGTGAATATATATAATTGTTACCCATTCAGAGTGCTCTTTAGCAGATTCAGGATTAGGCAAGTCTGCAATTTCTTCAGTAATACTATCTTCATCATATTGTTTAGCAGATTTTTTTTCATCTTCAATTTTTTCTTCTTCTGTGGATGGTATGGCAGGTGGTATTTGCGGCAAAGACGTAGCTGGTCCTTTCTGAAATACCAATCAATCAATGTTTTTTTTTATAAAATATTTTTTATGGCAAACGAACGACGGGACCACCTGATGTTAAGTCGCACCCTCACCCATATGCATCTACAATCTGAGAGGATGTAGATGCATTACCAACCAAATTCTCAGTACCCTCATTTATGGGCTTCCAGAACTTACACTCACCTGACGAAATACAGCAACACTGATATGCTATTGTTTCCCGACGGTCTTTCGTAAGAGCGTGGTATCTACCCGGTTCGAGTCTGGTCCTTTTGAGTGACTACCCTAGGGCCTACCCTACTGGTGATGGTGTAGCTTGGCTCTACCATTCTAACGTGTTTATAGGTCTTAAATAACAATGATCTTTAAATTAACAATTTTAGCTAAACCACTAAAACGTATTCCAAGTACAAAATAAAAGTAGCAACCGCTGCTACTTTTAATATTATTATTTATGGCATCGATTCCAACTTGGAAAGAACTATTTTCACTTTCCTCTGATAATAAGAAGGTATAAAAGGTATAAAAATCGCAAATAAAATGGTATGTCCATTTCAAAACAGGATTGAATAACATTAAATACTTTTGTAGAGTATGTAAAAAACTAATATAAGGAATTAAACGATTTTATCTACATTCAGTCTGCAATCATCAAGCAATTATATTTATTTATTATTGCCCATAGCGGTGACTAGTCGCGTGACAGTTTAATTTTCGTAGTGATTTAATGATTCACCTTTCTGTCCACCTCTATGGCAGCTAATGTAATGGACTCAGGTGAATGTTCCCGCCTCTCCGTACTCAGTGATAATTTTCTTGTAGCATTTTGTTTATGTTTATCAGATGATATGGCTAGAAAGAAACAGTAATAAATGGTAAAGATAGAGTAAATTTATTATTTAAGATATTTATTACATCTTTAATTCGGAATACTCACATTTTATTTGCTCTTTAACTTTCGCTTCTTCGGAAACATTAGTATCTTCGGTTAAAAGTTTCAGATCTTCATCTACAGCTATATCAAGTAAAATATTAAATTTATTACTTTCATAAAATATGATTCAGAGATATTTTAGTATAACATAGACAACTATCAAGGGATATAAGTGATAATAAAAAGAAGAATAATTACAGGGTACTAAAGGTGCACTAGGGCGCTTATGGTGAATTTCGGAATCTTCTTTAAGCTCAGTCGGTCGGTACGGCGGCTTGTGTAGGTCAGTAGTCTTTTCACCTACTAGCAAGGAGGTATTCACGGTACTGCCACCACCCTGTTTTTCTTGTTCTGACATTTTTAAATATATAACTTAATCAAACATCCATACGCCCGATGCACCAAAGTTCACTCACTTTAATTACACATAAAAGTCTTCTAATAATTAACAGAAAATACAAATAGCTAAAACGTCACGTTATACAATTTTGACAGTTAACTTTTCTTTTTATTTTTCATAATAACTTCTATTTTCGAAATCACTTCGCTATATTTATACAGTATACGTATTATTTATATGCCAACTTTAGCAAAATTTTGAAAATATGTTATTCTTAATACATAAATACGGTCTGTAAATTTATATTTACCTGTTCATAATGAGGATTACTTTCACTTAGGATAATGCATTTAAAAGAAAATAGTTTACAATTTAGTATATGAACTATTTATATGATAAATTTCTCACAGAATGAAAAAGAATATAGCTTGTGTCATAATTACGTCTGTACACCAAAATGACTAAATAAGTGATTTTTTATGCAAAAATTATAGTGTTTGTTATACTAAGAAGGATTTAAATCAAGATAAAACCTAATTATGCTTGGAAAGATGAAAATAAAATGTGATGGAACATAAACAGATTCCATCAAATAAGAAATTAATATCAATACGAGAAGAAAAATTGATTCGGGAAGTCAACTACGATACTCTAGCAGAAAATTCAACAAACCAGCCTCAAAAGCTTTTATTGGGTTAATTCAAAAAAATAGTATCTTTCTTGTTTTTTCTTAACATATAACTGTATTAATATTAATATATTTAAAATATTTTTAGAAATATTTCAAAAAGGACAGTCTAGTAAACATCCATCCCAAAAAGTACTTGTGTCAATAAAACCGAAAGCTCCGGCAATTAAAACATTATACATCGCTGAAAAGACTCGATATCAAAATAAAAAGGTACCCATATATACCGAACGATACATGTAACAGATACTATAGGAAAGCAAAGAAAATGACGTTCATCTGCGTGCACAATGTAAAAGATTTACAATTACGTAGAAAGTGCTGAATTTAATAAGACAGAAACTATTACTTAATAGAAATAGTCGTTTTCACTTATTATTAAATTAGATGGCGCCCTCATCTGTGACATTTTACCATATCATTTCTTTTTATCTTGGATGCACCTTGTGTGTCAGCACGTCAGATTACTTTTATTAAAGAGACGTTTCCTTTTTTCTTATAGTGTAAGTTACCAAAGTAAAAAGTTTCATTCAAATCCACCAAGAAATCCTAAGGATATGCCTGTACACATGCTCAGTTTTTATTGATTTGTTAAAATGCAATTAATATTTTTGTTTACATTTTGCATTTCATTAATATCTCATATTTCTAACAGTTTTCGGAAAAATCAAGGTCCCGTCTTGCTGTAGGAGATCACACGTCATTTATAACACGTAAGTGTATATTTATTTAAAACACCCATGGCATGCATATTTATTGAAAGGTAATTTTTAACCTTTACTTCATAGATTGCACAGATGACGAAACTAGTAATACTGTGAGTTCACTCGTATGTTCCTCTTATCTGTATCAGAAACGTGCTCTTAGCGAGATTACAATTGACAAAACTTCCACAAGTACCTGCAGAGAGCGAGTAGAGAGTTCTATTGAACTAATAAAGTGGTCAAATACTGACACATCGTCGCAAGATGTTCCAATTCCTAAAAAGCAAAGACCTGCCGAGAAATGTTATATTTATACTCAGCCACAAGTGACTATGACATATCCAAAGGAAGATAAAATTTCAAATGTAAATAACAACAGATCCAAGAAAGTTGATATTGGTACCTTAGTTATATCCACTAATACTTCAGAAAATAATTCATTTTCTCCTAATAATATAATTAATTTAAAAAAGAGAATAGAACATTTAGAAAGAAAGGTTTTGAAGCAGGAAATGGGTTTTCATTCAATCGGCCCTAACGTTTCTTTATCGTTATGTAATGAAAAACCAACAAATACTACAACGAGACATACGGCAAGCTCCTGAACAACCAGGTTGCAGCTACGTAGAGTACAGTCATATTCCTGACACATCAGCCTTCCAAAGGTATTCTCAACAACCCGCCCCTTTGTCCGCCAGTAAAGCAACAACGATTCAAAAAGAACACAATTCTGAACAGTATGGACGTGATTTTACTCTTTATGATGGCATTACAGCAAGAGGTAGACGACAATGTGCCTCGGTCCCATGTAAACGAAACGATGGCTCAAAAATGGCTGCGGATAGAGTTCATAAGATCAGACATAAGTTAAACCCAGTCCGAGATTATAGACTAATGGATACTGTACATTATTTAGCTCAAGGTGAATTTGCTCCCAGAGACGATGGTATAAAATTAACTCCATCGAGAGAAGCGGTACTAAGTGATATAATATGGGAAGATGTGTGTCGAACACATTGGCCAAATACAAGGCTTGCACATCGTGTACCTCATCCAGAAAGATACTGGCACACGATCAGATTTACAACGTTTAATAGACAGCTTACTTAGGGAGCGGATCGCCCACGTAGAAAGACGAAGACGACGCCATTATAGAATTGTTAAGTTAAATCATCGTCATGAAAATTGTCGAACTGTCGGTAAAACTGGAGATATAATAGTCGCTAGTCACAAAGCAAAATCAAGTAATGATCGAATCAAAGATGCAAGTCATAGATCTACGAAATTAATTGAATCAAATATAAATAAAAATATATCAAATTCTCGAAAAAGATCCAGCTGTGATCGAATACCCAAGTCAGAACTAAAATATCATCAGCACTTCATAGAGGAAGATTGTCCTCCAGGACCAAGTTACGCTAGGCATTCTAAAGTAAACAACAATCCAACATGCTGCTATCATACTCTAAGTCCTACAAGCCAACCTAGGACTAGAACTAAAGAAATAACAAGTGACAGTAGTGATACAACTGGGAAAGCTCATGTAAAATATCCACGATACGTTGTTAAAAAGAATTCTTCTCTAAAAAAATATAATAAAAATGAGCCTAATTTAGAGCACTTCATCTTATTGCCCACTTTGGTCGTGAAAACTCCATCAAATATGAAACGTCAAAAGAAATTCAACGAGTTATATCATCGAATACTTAACATGCAATTAGATAAAGGTAATTTTTTATTAATTAATAATATACCATTCTATAACATTGCATATAATATACATTAATATTTATGTATTTTATTTTACCTAAAAATATTTCAAAACTCCCAAATATACACAATCAATAGGAACGTAAGTCAATAGGGACATATGAGCAAATATGTGTGCTTATTTATTCAATCGATACTCCTTAAAATTGTTTGTATTTATTTCCCAATCTAGTGGGGCAATAACTTACCCCATTCAATGAAGAATTTGTGTCTCGATATTACATTATATCTGCGTATGCTGCTATATATATATATATATATATATATATATATATATATATATATATATATATATATATATATATATATATTATATATATATATATATATATATATATATATATATATATATAATATATATATATATATATATATATATATATATATATATATATATATATATATATATATATATATATATATATATATATATATATATATATATATATATATATATATATATATATATATATATATATATTTGTTATTTTCATTTCAGCTCAAAGTAATGATAGCAATGAAGAAATGCCAACTAGAAAAGCACATTCAACTGTTAATAAAAGAGATATTGGTTTAAACATAAATGTTACACTTTCTAATAGCGAGGAAAATTTTATGAAAAGTTGAAATATACAATTAAATTAATGCCTCTAAAGAAATATACATATTTCTTATTATTATTGTTTATATTTGAGAATCCATCTTTACAATTGTTTATTATATTTTTAACAGCAAGTATTGAATAAATTTACAATTGATATTGTAGTATTCTTTAACCACGTTTAATTTGTACTTAAAAATAAAGAAAAATATATAAAATCTATATAAGTTGGCACCCGTTTTGTGTTTACGAGAGTCTAATTCAAGCTTAAGTTGACTTAAAATTTGTTAAACTAATATTAAATTGTAGTAACTGAAATATACTAACATGAACACTTGAAATACACTAACTTGTATTGAATTTGGCTAACGTGTGTTATTTTTATTTATACTGATTTTTTCCTGAATTTGAAATAATTGTTAATATATCATTTATTTATATAAATAGACATATCATGTAAGCAAATTGGACAGAGTAAGTACTAAGAAGGCGTTTCCAAATCAACCAAATTCTTTCTTTAACGTAATGTTACAATTAAAGATCGTGTGAATAGCCGTTAATTATGTCGAAGACATTATTATATAGGTGAAAATATAACTTCCACAATGCAAACGCAATTAGTTGTGTAATTAATTTTAAGGTGTAACGTCAAACCCATTCATTAATTACGCTCCGTTTTTTTTATCAAGTCAACGCTCAACGATTCATTTCTTTTTAAAAGGAAATAGCCTTATCATGCACAGTAATGCTAATAAGTTTTAGGCGAAAGTTATTTTATTATAAAACTAGCGACCTGCTTGCGGCTTTACCAACTTTGATAGAACTACGTAAATATTTAATACATCGAATTTCGTTAATTTGTTACGTTCCCACACTACCCTGGGATCGCTTAGTCAGGTTCCATACAACTTGTTCAACATTGCATTAGATCGGAGAATTTAGCGGCATGTAATTTTACACTTAAAGGCATTTTCTATGTATTCTTTTTAATATAATTTCAATTAATCAGACTCCGCATAACTTGTTCACTATTGTTTTAGATCTAAGAATAATAGCGGCATATAATTTAACACTCAAAGGCATTTTCCATGTATTGTTTTAATTAATATAATTTCAAGTATATATTAATACGTAATTTCAATTATAAGGTACACTCTTGTTTCTAACATTGAACAAGCAAGTTGTCAATTAGTTATAAGTTAGATTTTAACTTTTTTTAATAAATACTTTTTATAATTTGGTTTTTTTTGGATCCTCCGCTGCCACCGTACATAATTGGCGCAGTCGGTAGGATACTCGCGGGCCGGGTCGCGAGCAACGTAATATAAATTTCTTAAGAAATAACGTCGCGGTCCACCCGGGTGGCTTTCAAGCACCAAGAAGAGTATCCAGAATCTACGAGGCGACGCAGCGAGGCGTATCCAGACATTGATACACCAAAGAAGACCAGATTTAATTGTAAGTACATTAGAATCTTTCTAGTGATTGCTTACTTGTAGTTTTAGATCCTTTATTATATCCTTTTCCAAGATTTCCCTTCAGAGGCAATCGAAAACCCCTAGGTTTAGTAATTATAGTAGTAGAGCGCGTTTTCAAGACGCACACCGTAATTTAGAATTAGGAAATAATATTATAACATTAGTTTCGGAAGAAAATAAAAAAATGGCTGAATTAGACAACGCTCTAAAGGCCCTACGTTTATTGCCGGAATTCGATGGAAATCCGAACATATTACCTAGATTTATTAAATTAGGAGATCAAATAGTTCAAGAGTTTGTATATAACAACCCTGACAATAATTTACTTAATATCGCAGTGGTAAACGGCATTCTGAATAAAGTAATAGGTTCAGCGGCCCGTTTAATCAACACCAGTGGCATTCCCTCAGACTGGAGTGGCATTCGTAAGTCACTTATTAATAATTTTTCAGACCAGCGGGATGAAACCGCACTGTACAATGATCTCTCTCTCTTAACACAAGGATCAAATAGCCCACAGGAGTCTTATGAGCGCTGTCAAAATTTATTTAGTACAATTATGACTTATATCACTTTACATGAGGAAATTTTTACTACTATAGAAGCTAAAAGAGTTCTTTATCAAAAATTAACCCTGCAAGCCTTTTTAAGAGGATTGAAAGATCCCTTAGGCTCACGCATACGATGTATGAGACCTGAAAGTATAGAAAAAGCGTTAGAATTCGTACATGATGAGCTAAATACAATGTATTTACAGGCTCGAAATGAACCCGAACGGACTAGGCACCCCCTGGCATTCTCACCTCACCCTTTTAAGGTAAATTCTAATTTTAATCATAATATACAACAGTTTAGACCCGTTCAAACTCCTAATCAAACTCGTAACAATTTTATGACAAACTCACAACAGTTTTCACCTAGACCGCAGCTAGGCCCAGGTCCTACACGTACTCAACAAATGTTTAGGGCTCCACCTCCAAATTATAATCCCCACAACGCATTTAGGAACCCCCAACGTAACGTTATTCCGCAATTTAATTCAACATCTCAGTCTGCTCGACCTATGAGTGGCGTTAGTCATTTTGTTCCTAGAAATTTACCACCCACGGGAAATATTGCGGGACACGATTGGAGAAGGTTTGGAAATCCACCCCCATCTAATTATTTTAAAACAAGGGAAATGAATTACCATGACAGTGACTATTACGATCAAACTTACGAGTATTATGACTATTACGACTATAATGACTATTCTTACAGTGATCACTATACTAATGACTATAATTACAACGACTATAGTTACGAAAATTCCGATGATTATTATAATATTAATAATATACCTCCAAATTCTGAACAGTTTGCCAACCAATGCGTACCTTGTGAACCCTATGAAGGAAAACAGTCGTCAACCCCTTCGAAGGAGGATTTTCAGGAAGTCAAAATATTAGACAAACCAAAATAGAACTTAATCTTCAAACTCAGCGGCAACTCCCCTATATACAGATTAAAAATCCCCCTTTGAAATTACTTATAGATACCGGCGCAAATCAATCCTTTATTAGTCCAGATGCTGTAAAAAATTATTTTTTCAATTTTCCTTTAAATAACGACCCTTTCGAAGTGAGTAACGTACACGCTGTAAGTAGACATAAGTATTCAATAACGATTCCTAGTTTCTTTGAATTTAATACTAAAGATAATATAACATTTTTTATATATAAATTTCATAACTATTTCGACGGATTGATAGGTACAGATTTATTAGATAAATGGGAAGCAACTATTGACTATAAAAGAAAATTATTCATAACTAAGGACGCTTCGAACCCTATTCAACTTTATAATTCGCGTAATAAAAATTTGTACGAAAATATTATACCAGCAGGTACCTCAAAATTAGTCAAATTACCGATAAACGTTCATGAAGGTGAAATTTTTATCCCGGAACAAACTATTTCTAGCTGTATAATAAAAGAATGTTTAACGCGCGCTACAAAGAACAGTGCTATTTTAGAAATTTATAACCCGAGTCGCAATGACATTATATTTTCTATCGATAAACCTATCCACGCGGAATTATATAATATTGAGTATCAGTGTACCGAGCAAATTCCAGATCGCGAAAAGGAAGTTCGATCCCGTTTACGCACCAGTCACTTAAATGAGGAAGAACGAATTAATTTAGAAACACTTTGCGGTCGCTACGCGGACATATTTTACTTAGAGGGAGAAAAATTAACGTTCAGTAATACAATAAAACATTCAATTAAAACGACAGATGAAGTACCGGTTTATACTAAAAGTTATAGGTATCCGTTTATACATAGAAACGAGGTTAGGGATCAAATTCAAAAGATGTTAGATCAAGGAATCATTAGACCTTCCGATTCAGCTTGGAGCTCTCCCATATGGGTAGTTCCTAAGAAAAATGACGCTTCAGGGAAAATCAAATGGCGTCTTGTCGTTGACTTTCGTAAGGTTAACGAAAAAAACGATAGATGACAAATACCCTATACCAAACATATCAGATATTTTGGACAAATTAGGTAGATGTCAATATTTTAGTACGTTAGATCTTGCAAGCGGGTTTTATCAAATTGAAATGAACCCCGCTGACATTCCTAAAACAGCTTTTAATGTAGAGCATGGGCATTTTGAGTTCTTAAGAATGCCTATGGGCTTAAAAAACGCACCCTCTACGTTCCAAAGGGTTATGGATAATGTTTTACGCGGTTTACAAAATAGTATTTGTTTAGTATATTTAGATGATATAATAGTTTTTAGCACTTCGCTTCAGGAGCATATTGAAAACTTAGAAAAGGTTTTTAATAGATTACGAGACTCAAATTTTAGAATACAAATGGATAAATCGGAATTTTTGAAAAAGGAAACTGCGTACTTAGGGCATGTCATTACGAGAGAAGGAATAAAACCTAACCCCGATAAAATATCCGCTATTTTAAGTTATCCTATTCCGAAAACAAATACGGAAATAAAAAGATTTCTAGGTCTCCTAGGATACTACAGGAAATTTATTCCTAATTTTGCTAGAATTACAAAACCATTGACACAATGCTTAAAAAAAGGCTGTAAAATAAATATAAATCAAGAGTATATAGACTGTTTCGAAAAATGTAAAAAATTATTAATAAACGACCCGATTCTCCAATATCCCGACTTTTCAAAGGAATTTATATTGACCACGGACGCTTCTAATTTAGCTATAGGAGCTGTACTCTCTCAGGGACCCATTGGATCCGATAAACCCATAGCATATGCTTCTAGAACCTTAAATACTAGCGAACTTAATTATAGCACAATAGAAAAGGAATTATTAGCGATAGTTTGGGGTACGAAATATTTTCGTCCTTATTTATTTGGCCGGAAGTTCAAAATTATTACCGACCATAGACCACTTCAATGGGTTATGAATATTAAAGAACCTAACTCCAGACTAACTCGATGGAGGCTTAAATTAAGTGAATATGATTTTACTGTAATTTATAAGCAGGGAAAATATAATAGCAATGCCGATGCATTATCGCGAATAGAAATTCATAACGAGGAAGCATTTTCAACTGCTGTAAATCACTCAGAAAAGTCTTCTTCTAATTCTCAAACAGCAACTGTACATACAGACTTAGAAAATCCCATTCTAGAGATCCCAATAACAGACGACCCCCTAAATAAATTTCATAGGCAAATTATTTTTAACATAGTAGGAGACATTAAAAGTAGGCCCGTTGTATCTAAATTATTCGAAAATTACATAAAAACTACTGTCTCGATCTCAAGTTCAAATTTAGAAAGTGACGTCATAAACGCGGTTAAAGAATATGTAAACCCCAAGGTTAAGACTGGTATCTTAATTAACCCCCCGTTAGGCATGTATAAAATAATTCCTATAATTCAAAATAATTTCAAAAGTTCTGCAATGAACCTTCTTCTCACTAAAATAGAATTGGAAAATGTGAAGGATTATTTAAAACAACAGGAAATAATTAAAAATTATCACGAAGGAAAAACTAACCACCGCGGAATTAATGAAAGTTATTTATCTTTGTCGAAACGGTATTTTTGGCCAAAAATGAAAGAGCAAGTGTCGAAGTATATAAATGAATGTTCTATATGTGGACAAGCTAAGTATGACCGAAATCCCATAAAACAAAAATTTCAAATTGTCCCTCCTCCAACTAAACCTTTTACTATAGTTCATCTCGATTTATTTAGTGTAGAAAATCAAAAATATTTAACAATTATTGACGCTTTCTCAAAATACGCACAGGCTTATCATCTTAGGGATGCTACCGCGATTAGTGTAGTACAAGGGTTATTACTATTTTGTACCCACCACGGAGTTCCTTTGACGGTTGTAACCGATAGAGGCCCCGAGTTTTCAAATCAGTTATTTTTGGAATTTTTAAGATTACACCAAATTATTCATCATAAAATTTTACCTTATACACCTAACGACAACGGATTAGTTGAAAGGCTTCATTCCACACTGTTAGAACATATACGAATCCTTAAATTAAATCAAAAGGGAGAATCAGTTGTTAATCTCATGCCTTACGCTGTCTTAGCCTATAATAGTTCTATTCATAGCTTCACTAAATGCAGACCGATGGATATTATCACTGGACACTTCGATCCCCGTGACCCTGTAGACATAGATTTGACAGAACAATTGCTACAACACTACATACAGGACCATCGTGAACGAATGAAAAAAGTTTACGATATTATTAATGACTCCTCTTTACACCAACGAACGCAAATTATTGAAAATTTAAATAAAAATAGAGAGCTTGAGACTATTTACCTACCAGACCAGCAGATATTCATTCGCAACCCCAATGCATCTCGACAAAAACTCGCCCCCCGTTTTACACAAGACAATGTTTTAGCTGACTTACCTATACACATTTACACAAAAAAGAAACGACTACCAGTTGCAAAGACAAGACTTAAAAGAGTACCTAACAGTGCTCTATTGTTACAGAATGACGATCCTGTTATCGACCCTGACAAAAGCAGAGGAGATTAATTTTAGTAATTTGGATAATGGACCTGGAATGTTACCATTCAAATTAGGACCCACGCAAATAATATCCCACTATCATTCTTTTATTCAATGTATAGACTTAGATAAAATTCAATATAGCTTAGATTCTGTTAAGTTGCAAATAATGAATACTAAGCCCATCCTAAGAAATAAAACGCTTTCCCTTTTTCAAATGCATATTCAGTATCTTAAAATTAAGTTAGACACCGCTTTTCAACAGCTGAAAACCTTTGAAATCAATCGTGTTAAGAGAGGCCTCATTGACGGATTAGGATCAGTAATAAAAAGTATTTCTGGAAATCTTGACTATACGGACGCCATAAAGTATGATAAAGCCATTAGTTTATTAGAACAAAATAATAATTTATTGACAAGTGAAATTAACAATCATATTAGTTTGAGTAAAAGCTGGATGTCTCAAAATGCCGATATCATAAATAAGCTAGTTAGCAATCAAAAGCAGTTAGAATATTTGTTAAAAAATTTAAGGAATGTTAGTAATGAATTAGAGAATGATTTTATAAACTTTATGCAATTAACTCAAATTTTCCTAATTTTGGGAGATAACATAGAATCAATTTCGAACGAATTATTTCGCTTGGAAAATTTACTTGCATTTATTCGTGCTAAGAGTAATCATCACTCTATGTTGACTTTTAGTATGTATCAAGATATCATAACTAAATTAATTACACTTTATAAGAAAAATGAACTTTTAAATATAGGTTTTAGAGATTATTTCGATGTCATTCAAGTAGGCTATTATTATAGTGCGAGAGATATTATTTTAGTTTACAAATTTCCGATTGTCTATCCTAAAAATTATATCTTATATCATTTGTCCCCTGTGCCTAACATAAATCATCAAATCCTTATCCCTCCTCAACCTTACATAGCAATTCACGAAAAAGATTTTATGTACATAGAGGCTGAATGCCCGAAGATCGGTGAATCATATCTATGTGATCATAAACTAAATTATAATCAAGAAAAACAGCCAGATTGTATCGAACGCCTTATAACGACGCAGCAACTGCAAAGTTCCTGTCACTACATGTCAATTATCCTTACTACAGAAGCAGTCGAACAGTTAGACGACAAACATTATATTATCACCATTCCCCAGCCAACCAGATTGAAACTATCATGTAACCAACAGAAATACTTGAAAATTCAGGGAAGTCACCTCGTAACACTACCACCAGGATGTTCTATACAAAGTACGCTATTCACTATAATCAACAGCAATAATCATATAAAAGGACAAGCCTTGGAAATTATTGACTTATCTAGTATTAATTTGACATTAAAGAAAAATCCTGAAGTAACACTGAAACTCAATTCAATAAATTTGACCGACATCCATGAAGCAAATAGAAAAATCTCTGCACAACAAGCTATTTCAAAAATATCTACAACACCCGATAGATTATATCATATAACGATTCCGCTATATGGAATTATTTTAATCGCAACTGTAATAAGTATTACCTATATACTTGTTGAAACTATAAAGAAAATTCGAAAACGTAGAGCATCAACCGAAAGGGATATATCCAAGGAGGAAGCTAGGACTCCAGATCCAGTGGAACAAATTCTCCAGCACTATTCAAGATCCAAGGACGCTGAATAGGTGCTGTTCTTCAGGAGGGAGGTGTTACGTTCCCACACTACCCTGGGATCGCTTAGTCAGGTTCCATACAACTTGTTCAACATTGCATTAGATCGGAGAATTTAGCGGCATGTAATTTTACACTTAAAGGCATTTTCTATGTATTCTTTTTAATATAATTTCAATTAATCAGACTCCGCATAACTTGTTCACTATTGTTTTAGATCTAAGAATAATAGCGGCATATAATTTAACACTCAAAGGCATTTTCCATGTATTGTTTTAATTAATATAATTTCAAGTATATATTAATACGTAATTTCAATTATAAGGTACACTCTTGTTTCTAACATTGAACAAGCAAGTTGTCAATTAGTTATAAGTTAGATTTTAACTTTTTTTAATAAATACTTTTTATAATTTGGTTTTTTTTGGATCCTCCGCTGCCACCGTACATAATTAATTCATTTGTAGCACTCTTGTAGTGACACTATACATATGAACATAATTTCCTAAAACAATTAGGCAAGCGAGACGTTGAGTTTCACCACTCAATACGCAATGCTTTAAAGGCGGAGACGATTTTTTTTACACGGTTTCTGCAGTTCTCCAGCCTACATTTCAATACGCAGGATTAATTAAGAGTTAATCTACAAAATTGAGACTTAATTCGTATATTAATTCAATAACATTAATTCACTATAATAAGCTAAATTAACATCAGCATAATTAATATTTATGATAAGAACTGTAGTATAAGTTAAAAAGGATGTGGAAGAAGTGTTTGTAGCGTTCCTTATATTTGAAATAAACTGATTTTTCAAAGCTCGATGTTATTCGACCGTGTTCATAATTAATATTAAATATCTAATAGAACCAGCCTTTACTTCGCGGAAGTCAATCCTAACTAAGAAAAGAATTTCTATGTAGCTACTTCCGATATTCAATTGTATAGCGGAAGTAGCTACATAGAAATTCTTTTGATTTTGACTGTGCATAGATGTTAATTAATCATGACAATGTGTAATACACAGCTCTGAATTGTTTCTATTTGATGTCCTTATCGAAGCCGCGGATGAAAATTTGCTATATAAGTATAATCATGATTCTTTTTTATAATTCTGACAAAGTTTTATAAGTAAGTACATATAAAACTTTGCATGACATTAAAACTGAATACAATTTTTTTTAAGTATAGTAATATTTTAATTTAGCTATCAATTGACTAATAAAAATAAATAATTATAAAAATGAACATTACACTCTGCCAAACTTTTTAGGAAGAATGTACCTATTGTGAAACCTAATAAAACGCTACGAACCATATTTACGATATTTTATACTGCAGTATATCGGTGTTGCCTTTCAACATACTCTCTATTTTAAAGTACAAATAAAATTATAGTGATAATTTAAAAATAATGAAACATTTTAAATATATGTAAAGGTTATTTTATGAACGTGTACAAAATTATGGAGTTTTTATGCCCAAGTTTACCGTGAAAGTTCAATTTTGTTGTGACTTTACATATTCGGCAGTGAGTGGTGTCAGTAGGACGGACCTGTAAATATTTGATAAGGTACATTTTCGATCGTTCGTGCCTGCCGGCTATAAAATCGATTGCCTAGCCTACATAGTTTTAAATGACCATGTTCTATGTTAGATAGACATTTAATTGCCACGTAAATTGTTTTAAAGCCTGAAAGCAATCGTCGGTTTTTATTTCTTTTAATGGCCAAGTTTGTTACAGTAATGGAGATGTATATTTTTTCTTCTGTTATTTAAAAACAAGTACATTTTTGATGATCAAATTTAAGATTTTATATTTTTGTTTTTTATATATTTGATAAAAACTACAAATTGAAATGTAATTAAATTCACCACAAATATTAGATATTCTAAAATGGATCGCTCCACACTAGTCTTTTAAATGTCTTTTAGTTGTAAAAAAATGGTTGCCTGTAAAGTGGGTTTTACGGGCGAAAATTTTACGTGACAACATCTTTTTCTCGGTAGAATATTTATTGATATGATTAATAATTATAATATAAATTGCACAAATTTTAACTATAGAAAATATATTTTGTTTACTAAAACATTGTACATGTGTCAAGTGATACGCGCGGCGGACCGATCATAGTTCGGTGACAGTTGACACATCGTTACGTTACCGGGCGTTACACTTTTTCATATGTGACTCCGAGCCGCAACCTAATTTAAGACGTTGTCACGTCAAAATAACGTATATGTCTGAAAATGTTTATATGCTTGGAGCAATGGCAATGACAGTCTAAATTTCTCATGCATAATGGAAGGCAAAGGAAAATGCATAGTAAATTGCAACGAAAAGAAGAATGGACTCTACGTGCACTATAGTCCACCCAAATGTAAGAAGTTTTATATTACACTATAATTGTATAGAGAATGTGGTAACTTCTGCTTACATAGATATACATAGAACATTAACAAACGTAATAAATCATTTATTTTAAAAGTTGTCCATTGTAAAATTAACAAAGTAATTAATCTAAATAGGACCGTCGTGGCGCAGAGGCGCAACGTCTGCCTGTAACGCGACAGTTTGTGGGTTTGATCCCCAGTCGGGGAAGATGGACTTTTCTATTTCCATTTTCTTCGCTCTGGCAACTAAGGCAAAGTGCGGCGTTGAGTTCCGCCACTCAACACGCAATGCCTCGAAAACGGCGGAAAGCGGGAGCGGAGTAAGCAGGGACTAAGTAACGGAGTGTCTTAACACTAGGTTCGTATGTTCCTGCAGCTCCCTCTGCCTACCCTGCCATGTGCGGGATAAAGCGTGAAGCTAAATTAATCAATTGAACAGATTTTATAAGATATTTTATATTAGATTAAAATCGTAGCCTAATAAATGTAATATTGAATGTATCCGTCAGTAAAAGATTTACATAATTATACATCTATTACATTCCATTTTTTTTTAAATTGTTACGCATATTTGAAAACGTCTATTCATATTTTAAAAGTGAAAATATTCATCATTCTTTTTATAGCTTCTCGCTTTATCCCACACAAAGCAAAGTAGACAAAGGGGACCGCAGGAACCATGGGAACCTAGTGTTAAGACACTCAGTTATTCCCCGCTTTCCGCTTGGCGAAACTCAACGCCGCTTTGCCTATTTCCTAGAACGAAGTAAATAAAAATAAGAAAATCCATCTTCACCGAATGAGAATCGAACTCACAAACCGTCACGTTCACACGCAGACGAAATGCTTCTGCTTCACGACGTCACTCAAATCGTTAAGTATATATTTCAATTATTTATATGAATTTATTATTTATTTGACTTTCAATATTGTTAATGATATTTAATTATTTAAATAGCAGTCATAACATTAAAAAATAAATGTGTTAATATAATAATTACTTTGTTGTCTACAAGAAGAAGGTCGCGTGCTTAACGTGACGCGTCTCTTACACGGTTGTAAGCACGATGGCGTGCACCGTGACAAAGCCGTAGTCCTAATCCTAATAATTTTTAATATAAAAAAATATAATTTTATTTATTTTATTATATTTTTTTATTAAAATCTACAAATCCACATCTTGGCACTCACAGATTATTGTAAACTTCACTCGTAGACGTAGTAAAATATGAAAACAGTACAATAAATATAATTGCTAAGTAAACGTTTTTAATCATTATTTAACGGCCATATTAGCTAAGACCCCGAAAATTTACACTCGACGACGACGTCAACCAACTACACTTCATCGATATATTAAGTTTTTCACACTATATCAGTCCAAACCTCGTGACGTCAATCACTCAAAACCTAGCAAGTTTTGTGCTGAACGACGTTTATGAAGGAATCTATTCGGCTCAACTCACGACTTGCTGCTTAAGGAGATCTAAGTATGTTAAGATTGAATATGTTCTAATATTTCAAAATGCTACATGCAATAGCAGAGAATAAAAGAAAGCGTTCCCCTCTTTTTACTGGAATAGGGTATAGAGGAAGGGGGGTAACTCGTGCATCCTGACGTGCCATACACGGCAACACATCACACGCTGTCATCTCAATAACAACACATATCACATACCAAAAGATATATATACTACTCTGACCCCTAAGAAGACGCATCCATCATCTATAACTTATATAGTAGAACATAATATAATGTCAAGAACTGATAACTAAGTAAAGATAAGAGCCTTCTCTTATCTTATGGATGGATGGATGCCAAATTTCTATTATGGATGCCAAAATTCCGTGATAATGAATCAAAACCGATATATATTTAAAACATGTGTTTAAAAACAGTAAAGTTTTAGTAGTAAATGCTATGACGTCTCGGAAGCTATTTTATTCATTATATATAAATGTAGGTACTATGCTCTATAAATTTGAGCCATAACACGTTGATAATATGCTTGTAAGCTATAGGGGTCTTAATGACCCGCACCTAATGATAGTGAAATGTGAGCAGCGAACCAAATGTATATGGTAAAATTCATAAATATTTTATTACATTCACAACATTTGAGGCTGGCTGTCTATTTATTACATACACAATATTTGAGGCTATTGATTGTATGTAACGTCCGACTGAGAAAATAAATAGTTAATAATTTTTCCGTTGTGGTAGACAAAAAGGGACGCGGTGTTAATTTTTATTATTTTACCTTTTCATAGTATAATTTTCATTGTTACTGTATACAAATCTAAATAAATAGAATAAAGCTTTTGGAATTTTATATAAATATTGCTACTGTCTACTCATCTTTAATCTTTTTATCGAATTGCCTTCTTCTTCTTAGGACCGTTGTAGAGCAGAGGCACAGCATCTTACTGTAAATGTAACGATTTATGGTTTGGGTTCAGTTAGAGAAAGATGAATTACTCTTATTTCTTATAGCTTGTCTGATCTATATTACTCTATACGTTCTATGTTATTTTATCAGATCCTTATTTTTTATAAATGCTTATCGTAATCAGTCATCAGGTGTGCCAGCATTAAAAACCAATTATTACCTAGATCCCGCTTAGACCTCCTTTTTCATGTACAGCCAAGATTTGAAAAATCATTCAAATTTGACCAGTATGTCTCAAGAAGTACGTACGAACAAACTAAACAATAAACAGACAAACATATTTATTAATTGTGTATATGTATTCTTTTATTCTTACCGATATGTGTAACTTAGTATAAAAAATAGTTTCCTATAAATAGTATATATAGATTGTTTAGAAAAAGAAAATTGTGTCCAATAACAATTTAATTTATTCTCATACATTTCTCCTAGCCTAGGTCACGGTTAAAGTACTGTAACTAATGTTTAAATTATGTATAATTTATAACAGAATGTTTATGGACGCGCCTTTAGCGTGGTCGCGAAAAGCGCATTATATTAAATACACGAGCATGTATAAAAAGTATGTTTAAATCACAAAAGCGGGCTAAGCAAACTTTAGAAAATTGCTGCTTTGGATTTGTGAAATGTGCTTGTTGTACTTTTTACTTGATACTATGAGTGAGTATATACTTTAAAAAATATTAAAGGATAATGGTTAGTTAGAAATGACTTAACATACATATATAAATAGCATCACGTTTATTTCTTTTACTAAGAGTGAGGCTAAAAAAGATATACATATTAATATATCTATATATCTAGGTCACTTAGCCAAATAATAATTTGGAAATACGTTGATCTATCGCATTTTTACAGGATGGGCCGCGGCAGAAATTTTCAAAGTTTTAAGCGCTTTGTTAAGGGAGAAGGTGATCCTATCCCGTAATAAGCAAGGAAAGATCACTACATTTACATGATAGCCAGAATTTTTTTTATTAAAAATTTGCATTAAGAATTTTACTTTGCTTTTTATTATTCTTACATTTTTATCAAAATACATTTTAAAAAGTAAAACACAAATAATATTTGAGACCTTTTTGTAGTTTTGAAGGCCTTACATATATATACCTACAAATTACTCACATAAACTTAATACTACAATATACAATTCCTATAAGCTCTAAGCTTTCAAAAGCCATTTTGAAAAAAAATACTTTGAAAAGCAATTATAATATACAATGTGGTCAATTTATGATTCAATATTGACGCAGGTTCGATGGCCACGATCAGTTCACCCGAGGGGGTAAACAGGTCAACAATAATTATTCATCAATGCTTACAATGTAACATACCATACATTTTGTAAACGATGTTTAGTTATAAAAAGTTATAGTGTACGTCTAAAAGCTTTCAGTAGAATTACAAAATAAATTGTTACATAAATATTTTTTTATTTATACCGTACTATTTTTATACTTTTTGGAATATTAGGAATTTTAGAAATATTGTTAATTTTGATATTACTCTTATAATAATTAAAATGTGCAAGATAATAAAATTATCTTATATACATATAATTACTACATGATAATGAAATAAGTACAGGGTAACGTAATTACTAAATTAAAGTCTAGTTCAATATACCGATTTCTAGTCCTCTGTCTGGTGGAAACTATTTACATATATATACACATAATATATGTCTCCAATGGTAGTAAATATTATTTTATGTAATAATATATTAGTCAGTACATTTCAAAACATTTATTTCCATATATTTATACAATAAACGCTATACTTATTATTTATTCGAGTGTAAATGGTGAATAACTATTTATAGTACAAGTGTTTAGTAAAACAAAGAACATATGTAATTTATACCTACAATACATTACTATACTTATCAAGATTTCTACGTAGCAGCAATAAAGGAAAGGTCTTTAGTGATGAAAATAACTATACTCATATAGAAAAAAATAAAGAATACGAGTGGGTTATTGAATTTGCATAAAAATCTATGCTAATAAACGATTGCCATTAAAGTCGTTTGACACGGTACGTAATTATACGGGTGGCAAATGCAAGTTCAGGTTTATGGCGGCTTAAGGTCAACGCGGCGCCGCTACCTACCGTTAAGAAATAAATCTTGTAATCTTCCATCACGAACGTGACTCTTTTATTCTCAAACAGGATGATGTATTTTTGGAACTTAATATTTGTTTACACAAAACAAATGTGTACAAATATTTAGTAAAAGTATATTTTATTTTGATTAAATATATGTAAAACTAAAGATGTTACTATGGGGACATCTTATAAAATTTGGAAAATTGGTAAAATGGTAAAATTGATCGGTAAATGGAAAACCTGACGACGTGATGCATACAACTTTGACCGTTTTACTCGTTAATGAAAGCCACATATATAAATTGATTGAATCGAATTGAGATAATAAATTAATATATTATTTAACTAACTTTTATAATTTTATTATTAAATATTTATTTTGAAAGTTTCCAAAGAAAAAAACACGCTTTAAATAAAGATTTTATCTTCTGGCGACACATCCGATCAGATTCTGACTGACTAGAACGAAAAAACAGTTATATTTATTTTGCGTCTGTTACTGGTAGCCGTTACTCGTATCATACTTAAACTGATAAAACATTAAGAAGTATCACATACAAATATTATATAATATTCATATTATATAATATTATGTTAGGTTTAAGCGATAAATCGTTTAAAGGCTACGGCGTAGCATATTTGTAGCAATCAATGCTGACATTGATTTATTACATCAAAAGGTAATTAAGTACAAGTTTCCATGTCTTGTTCTTGAGTTAAATAATATAAGAACCGTTAAAATATAATATTTATGTGTAATAATTGTTGCAGTTATATAAAACGTAAAGAAAATCACATATTTTACTTAGTGATAGGTGCATCATCGGAACAGCTTCGTGACTGGGTGCTAGGTGCAGTAGATTATAAGCTGGAGCGAATGGTCCTGGCTGGACAGGGCCGGCGTCTTGTAGCCGAGGCCGAAGCCTTGCCGCTTGCAAGGCATATAATAACACTCATCGAAAAGTGTAATGGACTTCATGAGGCTGTCGAAAAGGGATCTCTATTGGAACTACAGGTTAAGAAATTTTAATCCATCTTTGTTGTCATTTGAATTGTGTGTCTCACATACACACACACAGACACACACACATATATATATATATATATATATATATATATATATATATATATATATATATATATATATATATATATATATATATATATATATATATATATATATATATATATATATATATATATATATATATATATATATATATATATATATATATATATATATATACGACTATTCTAATAAAATTCTATGTAAAAAATATTATAGGAGCTTCTATACTGTGAGTATAATCGACATAAGTACGTAATGTGCTTAGATGAAGCCGGCGCGGGGATTTTACACAAAGCAGTGTTCTACAATTTCGCAGACATAGTTGAATGGCTGGTTATTAATTTCCCTCAACTCGTTCATCAGAAAGATTCAGTAAGTTAATTTTAATAAAAAAATTATATCTACTTTTTCAAATTACGTATGCTTAAATTTGTATTATTTCAGGTTCAAAACATATATAAGTAGTATAAGAATGTTATAAACGCAAATTTACTGTATTGGTTTTTTGTTCCACTTTTGTATTGTAGGAATTAGAAACGTTATAGTTACATGCTTTGTGTACTACAATAATGTGTGCATGTAAACAGTGAGAACCAAAATATTTTGTCAAAAAATATTTATGGAGAAACAATTTGAGGTCGTTTTTTATATACAACGTCAAACAATATATGACCTCAAAAGGAAGAAAACGGAACCTTTATAGAAACACTTTGTACGTCTGCTTAAAACAATTTTCTGAAGGTTGCATATACAGCTGAAATTATTACGATACATTTAGGTTTATAGTCTATTCAAAATCTTGGTATTTAATTTATTAAGCCCACGCAATTTAAATATTTTATATATTGTACTTGTACAAAAATCTCCAGTTTTAATTAAAACTTAAAGAGCTCTTCTTTTTGGACATATAATTATGAAATTTGACAAAGACCTGACTAAAATGTAACTTTGCCAATTTTTATAAGTTACTAAATCAACTGATCTACAACCTTGAATACTACTCGCATACGACTAATGTTTTTTTTTATTTTAAACATGACGTAGCATGAAATATTTACATAAAAATCTTTTTGAGTTTAATTTATAAAAAACTTTTTTAATTTATAAAATTTATGTTATAAAAAACAGTAATTATTGAAATTTTTTTAACATATTTTGTGAATATTAAAATGTTACATGATAGATTAACTATGATAATAGTACTAGAGTGCTTAGTAATCATAAGGCTAGAGCTTCATGCTACGCTATATCAAAATCCAATATAGTTTAGTCTAGTTGTTGTTGGTATTTCCGAGATAAAACAGAGCTTGTGATTTCTAGAGTCTATATTCGAGGTTACATATTGTACTATAATGCTGTTTAAACTATATTCTTTTCTTTTTCCCCGCGTATTTCTAAAACAAAGCTTTGTCTTATTATTAGAAACAAGAGAGAAAATTTCTTAAATTCTTAAGTGAACAACGGAGAGTACGCTAATTATTAGATAATTTGATACTTTTCTACACAATAGCTAGGTCGCACACCACTGCACTACACAGCTATATCGCGCGATGCATCGCTAGCGGGTATATTAGAGAGGGCGGGGGCGGTACGAAGCGTGCGGGACGCGGCAGGTCGCACATTCGCCCACTACCGCGCCGCGCGCACTCTGCTCGCACTACCCGACGCGAACATGCCGCGCCAACCCGGTGAGTACCTGGCCTTATAGCTTTGTTGTTTAAAGTACATAACTTTTGAGTTTCTTTCGGAAATTCAAATTTACAGTTCTTGGACTAGAGTTGTGTGTAATTTTCGGAATTATCCATATTTTAGATTCAAATATACGTATCGCAATATTTGGAGAACCTTATACAACGAAACTTGTACTTTATCTTTTGAAACTTTTTATGTGAATGTTTAATTGTTTTGTGCAGTTATAATATGTAGTAAAGTACTTAATAATAGTTAATTTAATACTTACACAATAAGCTAAAGTAATATTTAAGTTCAATCATTAGAGAAGTGCTTTATTGTAATAAACGTTTATCTTTTATTATTTACTTACGTACATACTCAAGCGCCGTTATTGAAATTATCGATTTATTGCTACATAGTTGATTCATTAATACTGATTTTAACTTTTTTTCTAAATGACAATGAAAATCACTATGTTATGTTTCTTTCTATTTAATATGAAAATAATTTTAAATTAATATTGAATTTGAAAGTATATTTATTTATATATTTTAATAAAAAAAAATAAGTAAGCCCATTAAAGTATTAATGATTAACGAGATACCTAGCTAGGAAAATATACTTGACATTTAGTCTTAGCCTGAAAACGTATATATAGAATGAAATACCTACGACAATAATCTAAAATTATACTAAGTATTACTTATTTTGAAATAATTTAGATTGCATAAAACCGCTGTATAATATTTATAAATTGATATGGCCTGTATCGTTGTCATTGCACGGATATCATGCACTTTTTGCATTATTAAAATGTAATGTACACAATCACATAAACCTATCATATTCATATAACAATTTTCCAGTTACCATATTATAAAGACAATGTAATTATATTTAGTATTATTATTAATACATAAACTATATTGTACCCATATACTAATCGCATTGTCATATGATATGCTTAAAATCAAGTAAGCTTTTGATATAAATTGTATATACCGTTTTATCTATAGCAAAATAATATAATTTAAAAAAAAATCTAATTTTGAAAGGTATTTTTTTCTGGAGAAATATCGAAATGTTAGATCAATTAATCTATATTGAAACCGTAAATTTTTGTATCAAAAGTAGGACATGTTTGACTGCACTATAGTCTATTATAGACATGGTTACCACGATTATCTGGTCGAAGCCCAACTCTAAGGATTTTTTATACTTATGTCACTCGCTTTGACAAGCAAAAGTGTGACAAAGTGTGCAGTCCTCCATCTTAGACGTAATTCAATATACAGCGCAATATTGTCCCGCGCTCCTTGACTAAAAAAAAATATAAAGGAAAATAAAACAAATTTAATTTATTTAACTGCTTATCATATTTTAAACCACATATTAAAAGTAAATTGATAATACAAATTTATTCAATTTTTTTAAGCTAAGCCTGTCTGCCTACAAGAATAAAATATATTGCAATAAATTTTTGATTTACAAGTCGATTGAGGAACTCATGAAAACACATGCCATATACGTCGTTCATTCCGACCTAAGCTTCATGTTTCACTTCAGCTTGGACCATACTTAACATTTCGACTTAAAAATGGTTGGCTTGTTAGGCAACGTTCTGTGTAATTTTTATAGTCGTTTATATGGTGGTAGTAATAAAATCGCCTGAAAGACCTAAATATAATCTTAATCAATAATAAAATTAACATTGTAATAATAGAAATAAAAAAGTCAAAAGGCACCAAATCGTGTTAAGAGAGACTATACTAGAGACTGTACTAGACTAGATTATAGAGTCAAAAACTGGATGGTTTTGGGTCATTAAGTGTAAGGTTGTAGAGCTAAACGCCGCGCTTTATCGGGTCAATAGATCAAGTAAATGGCAATAATCCTTATGCCCGATGGCAACTGTCCCTAGAACCGTCGTGTTTATAGTTTGTCACTGCGCCACAATGACCTTCGATATATAATGATATAAATTTTATAATGTTTTCCTCGTTCTAAACTCTATGTTACTTTAATAAAGTTAACTTTTTTTGAAAATTTTGAATTCCAAATTTAATTGAAAAGTAAAATAACTTATATATTTAATAAATAAGTTTTACGCGGAGAGTTTTGATTATGAAGATTAGATTTAAATAATATTTGAGTTTATCTCAAATATTATTTAAATCTAATCTTCAAAGAAATATATTCTATTTGCAAAATCTACAAATTGACTCCTGTTAATGTAAAAGAAGGCCGGAATCGAAGCTTAGATTTAGGGTTGCGGCTGGAAAATTGTAATAACACTCTCGAGTGTGACTCGAACCAAAAAGTCGAGTAAAAACATAATTAATTAAGATTTATTTTATTTTATATTTGCATGACTTAATTTCACGTTCTGCTTGTAAAAACACAATTACTAGATAACAGGGCGTAAAATAAAATTCACTAGTATATTTTCTTTCTAAAATATACTGTCCGCTTAAAATATTTGAATAGTGGCGTGTAAAGGCTTGGCTATGGTAGGTGGGGTTGATGTTTGCGTGGTCATGAATATTATTTTACGATGACCTTTCACCGAATTGATGCCACACCTATTAGCACACTAAGTCTTGCCTATGATAGCTTTTTAAGTAGGCCTAGATTTTCTTACACTATTAGATCACTCTTTACACTAGACACCGCTTTGATCACTCTTTTTTTTTCATAATACAATATCAGATATGTCTTTCGTTTAATGTTGGTATCCCCATGCGTAAATTTTATAATTTTTTTTGTATTCTTTATCGTATATTAAAAAAATAAATAACTTTTTCGTGTTATATAAGAAACATTTAAGTAAGGAGATTACGATCTAACGAGCGGATTCAATTTGTTTCGTACTTTAGGAGTGTTTTGGGAAAAGCTACTATTATGCTAATTCCAGTTACGATTTGGTTTTCGAACACGCGAACTTGTTGCTTCATTGAGAAAATATAAAGATGTATGAAATGTATTTAAATGTTATTCGAATTAATTTCGTCTGCCTGTAAACGTGACAGTTTATGGGTTCGGTTCCCATCCTTGGAAAATGGATCATTTCATTTCAGTCTTTTAGTTCTGGTAACTATGCAAGCGTAACGTTAAGCTCCTCCACTCAACACGCAAAAGTCTCAAAAGGCGGACAATGGGACGGAGTGTCATACAGGTGCCACAGAGCTCTGCTACTGTGAAGCTATAAAAAATATTTAAAAATAATTAAGGGTAATATTTAATTTAAAAAAAAATATGTATGTGCAATAAATATACGACATTACAAATTAACTACTTACTGGCTAAAAAATTACATGAAGCTGAAAAATATAAATTACAATATAAGCAAATAAAATATACGAGTACATTAAGCAATAATGCGTGCTAGGAGCTCGAGTACATAGTATCGATCGGCGGCCCATCATTAAACATTAACAACATGTCTGTCTGAAACTCAATATACCTGAATAAATTTATATAGCCTTGACTATTTCTTTATTATTAACACTTACATGTTAGCTAGGTACAGCGTTCACTTGTAAACGCGACTGTTGTGGGTTCGGTTTTAACTTGGAGGAATGATTTTTTTATCTCGTAAAATACCTGAAAATCCGTTCTACGAAAGGCAATGCTTGCATAATTGGGTAACTGGATGGATGGAGTAATTGGAGAGCAGAGTATCTAAACAGTAGGTTCCCACTACCTTTCTATATGGGAGATAACTGAAACTATTTATTTGTTTAATATGTTTTATGATCAATTTTTGGAACACTCATTATTACGTTACATGTAATAGCAAGATTTCTTCAATTTATTATCAAATTGAGAACTTATTTAGAAGTTAAAAGAAGAAGTTTCTTTAAAATACTTAGAATATATATGTATTAAACGATTTTGTAATCGGTACGTTGCTCTATATAGCAAGTATTACTGCATCAGTAGATAAGCTTATTACTCGATTACATGAAGCCCAACAGATTATTTCATGTTTGAGTCATAAATACTTATCGAAAATCATTTTACTATAATTTCAAAGATATATTTTCTAGAGCAGGTCAAATACATTATAGTAAATTAAATAAAAATATTGAAAATGTAAATCGATACTAGAAATGAGGACAAACGACGGTAACAATTAATTATGTGTCGAACATCATGTGTCTCGCTTGACAGAAATCAATGGTGTAGACTGAAAGCACGCATTGTGCCTACACAGACACTTATTTACGTAATTCTACGTGTATAACGGTGCTTCTTTATAATTTATTACGTTATTTTTTATAAACAAATGTCACCATCATAACAACTATGGCTATAGTTTCTGTGCAATTTGACATGGTACGATCAGTACAAGTTTAAAGAAAACCAACTTTTTTTGCGGCATTTTTGAGCGGCCTCGATGCTTATTTCGTATTTTTTTCTTCGACACTTGTGTGTAAATCCAATCACAAATTCACTTAATTTTGTTTTCCTCAGAGGTACCATTAGCCTGTATCTTATTTTAAGCTCTACTTGTTATCTCTACAAGTTTTTGTGAAGTGAACAATTTTGACGAGTGGTTAAATTATATTACTTATAATATTGCAAATAATTTAACGTATGATGTACTATTAAGTACCAATTGGTACACTTAATATATTTTATATATTATTAATAATTTAATACTTAAACTAATAAAATTAAAACAGCGTAGGAATAACATTAATAAAATTAAATGTAATTGAAAAACTTTGATAATATTAATATGGTTTGATAAGATTCTAATGACAAGTATCCGAAGTGAATTTCTTTCCTTTCTCGTCCTTGGATTTTCTTGCCGTGCACATTACTTCTGTATCTTGGCACTAAGCGAGGGCCCAATCGCTTCCTGCCTTATGACCTGAATGACTTTATGTATTGGGTATGATGATTATTCTACTTACGTAGAACAAGTAATATTAATTAAAATAATATTATCTTCACAATAAAAATATTACTATTATAATTTCTTTTTTAATTTAACAAAAAATCGTTGTCAATTTTTGAAAAAATAGTTGTTGTTACTTTTTCTTCAAGTCGCAGATTACATTATTTAATGAATTGCTTATAAGTTAGAATGACGTTTGTGAAGTGCTCACAATAGGTTTAGGGAAACCTGGTTGAGTTTGCTATGGGCTCTTCTCACCAAACCGCGCTTGGAATCCTCGTAACTTTAGTTTATGTCGTGGAGTGTGTAGGTTTCATAGGGGCTCAATTCGATATTTACTATCAAAATGGGCTCCTTTGACACTCCTCCGTTCGCTCTATCTGACGTACACATGTGATCATCTCATTGATTGTAAGTGGAAAAGTTATAAAAAAAGAAAATAAACATGAATTAAAATATAAATAGATAAATCTAAATTCATGATACTATGTTACGGATCCAAGAAACCGGTCAATTTAAAAGCTAACAATAGCTTCAATTTCATATTCGTTTTATTATTAGGTTGCAGTTCCAAACAGTTAAAATGGGCATACAAAATTAAATTAATTATTAAAAGATAAATAATTCAATTATTGATGAGATAAATATGAAAAACAAAATTTAAGTACAATAAAAATATTTTTTATAATCAGATCATAATTGCTAGTCACAGAGAAGTGTTATCTGATTAAAATAAACTGATGACACTCCACTTACTTTTCATAGAAAAGGCAATTTACCTTGAACTTTAAAAATCGATTAACAATACTAGAAAACATCGATATGTTTCTACATACATGCGTCATTTACTGTTTATATCAACATATGTATGTATCCTAGAAAGTTATATGGCAACAAAACGAGTTAGTTTCAAATAATTGTTGAAAATATATGTATATAAATATACTAAAAATTAAAGTTAAAATAAGAAACCTAGTTCGTATAGATAGAACATATTTTAAGCGGTATCGTATACTTTTCAGAACTTTTTATAAAATATCGTTACGCTAATTAAAAATAACCATGTCTGTATGATAAGACAATTTATATAAAGATAGGTACTACGAACCTAAATATACTTAATAAAAATGGACCTATAAAATTAATATTCGTAAGGCCGTCGCATCGTAACACAACGTCTCACTATAAACGCGATAGTAATGGGCTACGACTACAAAAACAAAACACGGCGTTGAACCAAGACCGCAAAATCTGCAACAGTGAGGGAAAATGACTGATTTACCCTAAGCTATATTTTTTATTTTAAAGAGTTAGAATGTTTCATCTTATATTTATTTTATATTTACCTTTTAAACAATTGAAATAAGAATACATTTCCAGGGCTAGTTATAAAGCGACACAACATACGAATATGGTGTCACGAATGCGACATGGTTCGCTTGCAGCGCGTGGTCTGGGAAGGACAAGGTGCAAGACTCCTCAGTGAAGTTTCAAGCCAGCCAATTGTCAAGAAATTTCTAGAAGCCGTTCCATATATTATGGTACGATATTATATAGAAATAAATAACAATAAAATAAATTGAGCTGTAGCTTCAAGTGGCTAATTAATGCTGATTTTCTAATGTGAATATATTTTTTGGTCTTATTTGCAATACCTCATTTACATTAGTTATTTATAGGCGACCATTATATATATATAGGCGAGTTACACTTACAGTACTGACCTACAATTTCACTTATAGTACTAGCAAGAATGCAAAACTACTATCACAACGAGGGTCAGTCCCCTCTTTGTGATAGTAGTTTTTTTTTCTCTTTACGCTTTATGTCGCTCATGGTAGGTTAGGCAGAGGGAAATGCAGAAACGATAGACGGACCTAGTGTTAAGGCACTCCTTTCTTTGCTTCTTTATTTACTCGTATATAATTTTTCTTTATTTTAGCATAAATAAAGAACAATTACACAAAAACCTCTGATTATTTAAATTGCCTATCATAACTGTGTATACTGTGATGTATATTATACGACAATAGTAGAGGATACTGCACTGAATATCTTCGGGATTTAAAGTTTTGTGCAGTCGTTAGATGGCTCTCGAATTTAAATTGGTCACTTATCCATTCTTCATCAGTTAAAGAATAATAGGACGTCTTGTCATAATAAAACTTTGATTGGAAATATTATGTGGCATCAGTTTGAATCGACTTAAAAGTGTATTAGTTGTCTTAAAGATCATTTTAGTTAAGAAAAATGCCAGTTTGACTTGTTGCTTAAAGCTTAATTAACTATAGCAGAAATAGAATACCATGACATTGCCCTACACTATTTAAATTGTATTCTGTTTGAAAATAACAAATAAGTAGTTTCATCCTGCATCCAGCATATATTAGGGTAGGCATAGGGAACCCACAACCACAAACTGTAAGCATACATTTAAATACAGTTGCTACTTTAGCTGAAAAATGATCATAGCCTAAAACTATCATAAATAGCGACATTCAAAGTAAAGACTGTCCATACTGGGTTGCAGTACGTTTTACTTTTTTCTTTTCCTTTTTATATTTTACTTCTCTATACTGAAGGAAGGGCTTCTAGTTAAAGTTATTGTTATAACAAAATAATCAATATTTTTTTTGTTATCATTTTTATATAAAATGTTTGACCCAAACACAATATATCGTAAATGCTAAACTAGAGTAAAGCACTTAAGTAAGTAAAGCTCTTTAATATAGAAATACAAATCAAATTACTTCAATAATTAAAACGAAATTGAAAGAATATTCAAATAAAATTATAGTTTATATAATCAGGGCTAAACGATGGTCAGTTTTCCTAAGGTTTCTTTTCTCTTTTTTCTTTGATCACTACAAACTTTTGACGTCTATGTATTTATAATTATCTAGTTTCTTGTCTTGTTTAGTTATGTATAAGTTTATCGATAACACTGTTTTTTAAAGTAGGTAATGTTTATTACCTTACTACATGTTAATTGTAATACTCATATTTTCTTCATTTGTTTTTGTTTTTCTTTATTGTTAGGTTTCTAATTGGACGTCAGTTGATGACTAAGTAACTTTTTAAAGTACGTGACATTGAAACGGAAGATGAAGAAGGTGAAGATCTTCATTTTCCGAGAAAAAATCTTTAGTTTTCGAACAGGATTTTGATTAGCTATTTCGTACGAATGCTACGTGGGCGGCCTGATCGTCTGTCACAAATAGAGGAGGTTTCATTTTACCTCTCAATAGATTACTAATACATTAATAATTTGGTTAATATCTAGTAGTTTGGTTTAGTATCAAGAATCAGAATCAGTAAATCAATTCACTTTGTCACCCCACTCCAGTTTAATTTCAAAAAGAAATTTACAACATGTAAGTGCAAAAATAAGATTCCAAATTGATAAGTGTTAGTATAAGTACTTACATTCATTGTTTAAAATGTACTAATAAGAAAAATTGTTGACGAATAATCTCTTTTCTTTCACCCGGTAAAATTGAATAAATAATTTTTTCTAACACTGAGAATATTCTAAAAAGGATGAATTTTCAGAACACAATCCGAGACATTCACAATGCGGTGATACAAAACGATTTAGAGACTCTCATGAAGTTGACAGCAGACCCTGTGCCACCACAAGCCTTATCTAGCAGAGATGCCAAAAACTTGACGGCAATGCACAAAGTAAGTCTCGTTGTCTATTTTTTCTCTCCCATTTTTAATACATATAACAAATGTTAATATTTAAAATTTGTATTAGTTAAAGTAAGAGTGTCAAGTTATAAATAGATTTTACAAAAAATACAAAGTTTACTCATAATTACACATACATTACCCAGTATGTCTGGTGCACATTCTAATAGAACTTCAAAATATGCTTAACTTATTAATTTGTTTCTTAATTCTGTACATACACATCAATAATCGTAACAAAGTTACAATACATTTATTTAAAATGAATATACTATTTTATAATTGATATGAATAACGTTAACTATTCTCGTAGGCTGCCGGTCTAGGCCACGGCAGTATTTTAAAATATATTATAGAAAGATATCCACAAGGTATAAATGACGTCGACAACGACGGACGAACGCCATTACACTATGCCGCTATAGTAAAAGATGAACAGCATACATTTAATACTCTTATTAGTTCTGGAGCTGACGAAGGCGTAGTGGATAACGTAAGTGCTTTTTAATAATTACATTTATCGTCTATATTTATACATTATCTAATAGATTTTCTTCTTCTAGAAAAATAAAACACCGGCGTATTATATAAATAGGCCACAAGAAATAGACAAAAGCATCTTTAAAATTCTACCAGACGCCCCTAGAACACCTTCTAGTGCTTACCCTTCCTCGTGGGATTGGAAAATATTAGACACTGATTTCATAGGAGATTTTAAAAAATCTAGGAAGAAAAATTTGAAGGCTTCTAATGAAAATATATCGTCTAAAAATAATACAAATACAATATCAGAAAGTGTTGAAAACGAAAATAGTGCTATGAAAAATAGCAGCACACATGAACTAATAAGTAGCTTGCCAGATTTGAATGATAGTGAAAAACCAAATATTAATGATATACCTAACGAAGATGATATAAATAATAAGGTGAGCTCCGCATGTCAAGAATGTTAAATTTATTCAATTAATTTGCGTTGCTTTTTAAAAGCATATATTTGCATGAATATTTTCTCTTATTTTAGGATACCACAGAAATTGAAAATATTACAGAACATACAGAAAAAACAGATGTGGACTACGATACTAATGAAAGACATATGGAAGAAACGCCTAGAGCAAATGAAAATAATGTAGTAGAACAAGAAGACCACACAAATAAAGAGCATTTAGAAAAAACAACAGAGACAATAGAAAATATTAATCATGAACATACTAATGGCACAATTGACAATGAAAATGAAAATGAATCTGAGAATACAGCAACTGAAAATAAATTTACTAATGACAAAGAAACTGAATCTAACACAACCGTCAGTAACACAGACATAGTAGACACAGATAGTAGTGAAAAACAAATGCACGAAGACACAGAGGCAGATAACAATAGAAAAAATGATGAAAATACTAATCACAATGAAATAAAAGAAAATATAAAAAATAATCACGAGGAAAATAAGCATCACGATAGCAATACTGAAGTTGAAACTATTAAAACTGAAGAAATAAAAGAAGAAGAGAAAAATCACAATGCAGATGATAACACTGCAAGCACTGTGCCTGATTATGCAGAAATATCACAATCAGAAGGTGATGCAAGTAAAACTCAAAAAGATATAAAAGAAACTCAAGAAAATTTAAACCAAAGTGATGATGATAATGAAGGTCATGGTAATAAAGAAAATGAATCTAAAAATATAGAAAATGAAAAGATTATAGAAGAGGACCAAATTACATCACACGAAGGTAATAATAATGGCGAAGATGATGATGATGTCCAAGTTCAAGGAAGCCCTCACGAACACGACACACACATTAGTGATACATTCAAACAACGATACGATAATACTATTGGAGGTGACACCTCTCCTAGTCCTACACATGTATAGTTACTTATCATATTATTTTACACGGGGTCCCTGATACTAGTAATAGAATTTATTTAATTATTTTTGCTAATTAAGGGAACATCGGCAGAAATATTCACGAAAATTCCATAGAAGGTATCATAAGCAGTGAAGCTGAACTAGAAACAGAAGACGCAAGTATTAGAGATGGCTATAACAACGATATATTGATTGTAGTAAGTATGATTGATATGCATCTGCCATGATTAAAGGTAATAAATAAAATTTATAATAATTGTGATGTTTTAGAGTAGACGCACTTTACTCTCACACATTGTACTTCACAAAATTAGATTACTTTGCCAGCTTATTAGGTTATATGTTACTTAGACCGCAATGGCATATAATATCTTATTACTTTCACAAAGTTAAAGTAGTTAATTTATTATTCTAATTATACAGGATAATGAAATAGATCCAGAAGTAACGGACTTGATAAACACAGCAAATATGGAAATGTTAGCTACTTTGGTTTTGAATGGAGAAGGCTCTAGGTTAATTGGGCGACAATCAAGAAATACGGAGTTGCAAGCGTTCTTAAATAACGTACCAAACTACATGGTAATAATGAAATATGACTTTGAACATAACTTTGATATTTTTAAAATGTACAAAAGTCTTTTTTGAGTACAACTTTAGTATTTATATTTTAGGAAAAAATAGGTAAAGTTCATTTAGCAGCAAAAGAAGGTAATATAAGAGATTTACAAGCCGCGTTAGACCGCAGAAAATTTGCAATAGCGAGAGATCCCATTTCAGCTAATGGCGCCACTCCCTTGCATGTTGCAACTGTATTTGGAAAGATTAACATAATGAAATATCTTGGAGGAAGGTAAACAATATGTAATTATTCTCACTAATATAAAATTAAATCTGTACTTATTATATAATGCTTATGCTTTAATTTCAAAGATTTCCGGAGACCTTATCTGCAGTAGATTTTGAGGGTAGAACGGCACTACACTATGCAGCTGTGTTACCAGACAATGGTCACTATTATAACGTTTTACAGCAATTGGGAGCCAATTCAAAAGATTTAGATGACGTAAGAAGTTTTATTAGTTCGTCATACGAAATTAGCTTGTTGATGTATAATTTCTAGCTCAAATTTTGATCTGCTGAAGTCGAGGATTATATTAAAATAGTACATGAGTATATTAATATATTTAAGGAGTATATTAATATATTCTAATATAAGTAAACACGTCCAATTAGCTTTCTTAAACTTAATATTCCTAATTTAAAGAATTTTTACATCAATTTTTATTATATTGGATATTGTAAAATCAAAAATATTTTACAGAATGGTCGCAGTGCTGAAGATTATTACAAAAATCCTACATTATTTCCATTGAACCAGTTGCTAACAGATTTTGGAATTAGTGACGAAACCGCTAGGATGATGTTTTCAGATAAAGGTAAAATTGAATAATTCAAAATTATACTGTTTTAAATATAATTTCTCAGTCTCTAGTCTATAATTTTTGAAATATTTATAATGCTCTATAGATCAAAGAGTTTTTAGAATAGCCTTTCTACGAAAACGAAAATATAGAATCGTATATTTGAAGCTTAAATAATTATATAATAAAATATTTACGCTATAAATTCATTATTCTATTTTTTTTTGGTAGAAAACTGGTACTGAGTAATTCAGCATAATATTTTAAGCAAAAAATTATAATAAGCTTTTTAGAAATAGAAACTATTAATTACATTTTTTACCTACTAAGATACAAAGAAAGTAATACAAAATTATAGTTATACCATTAGTTAAGTTTCTTAATAAAAATAGAAAAAATCTTTTAGGACTTAATGAGTCAACGCAAATTCTTCTTTATTAATTTATAAATGTTTGTTTTTTGCCCACCATTTACTATTTTATTTTCTATTATTGATTCAAATTACGTATATATATAGTGCCGGATGATCGAGTCTCATCTCGACGTTCTTTAGATATTTCGGAAGTTTTGGAAACATTAGAAAAATGCTATCGACTGTTAGCTTCTGCCTAGACCATCAAGAACACCTCTGTCGGCTTCCTTCTAATAAATCTACACCACCACATGTACTGGGAAGATTCCTCAAAAAACCAATATTTGATTTGGTAAAATACAGAATTACGAAATTAGATCATAATCTATTTGACGTCATATGGCCAGCAGTCAAAAAGCTACCAGACACCAGAAATATTTTACAAACTGTTGAAGAGGACTTTCCAGGCGGAGTCACAGCTCCTGATTATTATGTTTACGAGGTGTTCGCCGAATTTTTAATTCCGCTTATTAAGGACTTACATAATATAAATGTTAGTTTTGATTTACCGAACCATCCTACATCTGATTTTATTAAAAATACGCGTTCAACAGACTTTTCAGAACCTCTGGTAGAATTAAATATTGACCCTGGTGACGATTATGTACTGTCCGGTACTATGGAATGTTCTAGAAACTTAGATGGATTTGAGCTGCCACTCAACCTTAAGATAGGTAAACTAGAAACTATAGAAAGAATTATAACAACGATATTAATGAGAGAAGATTTTGGTAGAATTATAGAACAACTCAGTCCAGAATCAGATCAAAAAGGTGGAACATATTATACTTTAAACGAAGTATTAGAAAAACCTTCTGAAATATCTGCCATCTTAGCCTCAGCAGGATTGTTAATACCTCTGTGTGAACGTGATGAAATTGATGACACTAATCGCCTTCATGGAAAACATTGGCCTTACGGTCGCGGTGTGTTCGTTAGTGACGACAAAACTGTAGCGGTATGGATTAATGTCCACGATCACCTACGTGTTCTTACTACAACTCCTACAGATGCGCCAGGGGAAATTGGTTTAACTTTTAGCAAACTATCATATATTATGAGATATTTACATGAGAAACTTGACTTCGTATGGGATCACAAGCTAGGTCACTTATCGTGTAGACCTACTTTTTTAGGAGCGGGCATTCGATTTAGTCTTATAGTAAACTTTCCTTGTTTAACAAAAGATTCCGATGATATGAAACATTTATGTGCCATGAGAGGATTGCAATATAGAGAGACATTAAGTTCGAATATCGCAAGAGTGAGCAATTACCAATGTTTAAATATAACAGAATCAAACTGTTTTAATGATTTTGCTACTGCAACTTCGAATTTATTACATTTAGAAAAAGATTTATCAATGCAAGATTCAGCGCATATAGCGAACATGCTTTCTAATATATTTAGAAAAAAAAGAAGCAGTATGGCTGATATACACGACCCACTAGATAGAATTCAAGAAAAACATTAATTTATTATAATAATTATGCTAAAACACGTAGATATAGTTTTGTGCACCGTAGCGTATTATATAAATCAATAAAATTGGAAAGACAAACGTGCGCTGTAAGGAAAACTAAGGATAAACACTCATTTACAAAGAAAATAACACTAATGCGTAAACAAAGCAAGGATTAGGTCAGTACTAAATGTTAATTGTTATTAGAAAGAGTTCGTGTGAAAACGTCTAATGAGTACCGCGTTTGCTAAGCAATCACTTTAGTATTTAGACGTATAAAACAAAACGCTTAAGCCAAAAAGCACGTATTTCAGCACTAGCACATTTGTCTTTCCACTTTAGCGCTCCTTATATATAAATAAGGTTTTTTAAATAAAATATATATTAAATTGATTATTAATTTAAATATTGATAAATGAGCAATTAAAACAAAATGAATGTTACTCAATAAAAAGCCTTATTTGTATTATTTACCTCTGTTCGTTATGCCTTACTTGTGTGTACAAACATGTGTTCTTTTATACGCTGTAGTATTATTATATCGAAGGTCTTAGTGAATAATTGATGCTTGTAGGTACTAACAACGGCTCTAATGGTCATATGGACATTCCCATCTTCCACACCGAAGAAGGCAGATACCTTGCTAAGTGTAAGCTTATTACTATTTAAATAAGAATAATTTAATTTGTTGTGATAATGGATATCAAAAAATATGATAATAATACCACTAATGAACTAGCCAATGATGTTTTTACAGCACTCGGCGATCCTTTAATCAAAGGTCTGACCGAAGTTGCAAATATTAAACCAAAAGATCCTGTAGCATTTCTTGCTAGTTTCCTTCATAACTTTCCTGAACATGAAAAGCCTCGACCGGGAACACAGGTACACATAATTTATTGTAAACATGAAGTATGAAAACATAATGAACTCAATCTCGCTATAATAGCTATAGCTATAATACCGATTGTTAGATTATTGCGTTGCTAAAGCATTGCATCCCTAATGCATTTATATAATCAGCGGTTAGCTTTCCAAGTCAAAAGCAAACTAAAGTTATGTAAGAACTTCAGCATCGACTGGTAACCATTTTTATCTTATGCATAAGCGATCGGTGTTAATGTTCATTTCAGGCATCGAACGTGCTAGTCACTGAAGAGGCAGGCTGAAGTAGAAAATGAAAATTTCCCCCAAGGGGACCTTACCAACGCGATTATACTTGAAAATACAGAACACAATACAATCGAACGATCCAAAACTGCTATACGTACCGAGACCCATTGATGTAATAACTGTTGACCCACATATTGAAAATAGTCCAGATGCACCTGAAAATGCTATTAGTAGTGCTAATAGGGTAAGTATAAAGTTGAAATTATCTTGTGTTAATTATGAAATGATTTAATTATTTTATGATATACCGTAATAAAATAATTTTTATTTAACAAGGATGAGCATGGGCAGTCGATGCTGCACTTTGCAGCTGCCCGTACTCATACGAACAATGCACTATTTCAACTACTACAAGAATCGGATATAAGTCTTGGCTATCGAGATGAATTGTACAGAACCGCACGTGATGTCTCTATGCAGGCAAATGTTCCAGAAAATACCGCTGAAATTGATAGATGGGTGCTACATTTAGCGGCTAGAGGTAAGCACTTGCAACAATGCAAGGCGTTCGAAACATGTTTTGAACTAGTACCGAAAATACGAATTCAGTTGGTTACTTACTAACTTATTAAATTAGAAATACTAATTGTAAAAATACTTAAAGAAAACATATAAAATTTGAACGCAGCGGGACTCGAACCCGCGCCCTCCTGCGAACCGTGCAGGCGCTCTCACCAATCGTGAATCAGTTGTATAAAGCATATAAGAATTTCAACGCGGCGTGATGTAGAACGCATGTCTCAGTGGTGAGAGCGCCTGCACGGTTTGCAGGAGGGCGCGGGTTCGAGCGGGTTCCGCTGCGTTCAAATTTTTATATGTTTTCTTTAAGTATTTTTTCTATCCTCAGTGTGGATTAACACTTTAAAAATCACAAAAATACTAATTGTAGTTGAGATATCATTTATCTTCGTTATGAACTAATTCGTTCATAACCTTATTTCTATACAAATAACAAATATTAATAACTTCCTTTTAATATGTTTGCACCAAGATCTTTTTCCAACTTTGTAACTCACTCATATCCTTGTCACGCTTAAAGCGTCAGATTATAAAAATAGATATTCTTTTGCATCTACCTATCTCAACTTAATGAAATACGCTCAAGGGGTTTCTGAGGATCAAATTATTTTTTATTAAGCACACTCTTGTATAAAGGTGTCAAGATTTCTTTCCATATAATTTTGTGACTCGCTCGAGTAACTCGGAAAGACCCTATTCAATATGAAGTAAAAAAAACAAATAGATAAAACAGAAGTAAATACGTGAATTTTTCTATGAAATAAAAAATATTTCTGTAATTATAGGACAAGCTGAGAAAATTATGGAACTGCTGCTTCAAGGTTACGATCACATTTTGGATGTAGTCGATGAAGAGGGGACTCTCATAACAGAAGTAGTTAACCAGCGTGGGGATGAAGAAATGAATAGCTTGCTTGCATCCATACCAGCTTTCGAAGTAAGATAAATATTGCGTCTATAGCACTTATTGTTATTCTGCATATAAATCTCTAAGTAATTTTGGACCCACATTGATTCGTATTTGATATAACACGTCCCAATTTAAACAATATTCAATGATAATATTAAATATTATATTAACATAAAAGCAAAGAGCAAGCTGAGCTAAATTATTAATTTGAGCCATATACATTTGTTTTTAAACCATAATCTTTTATCTTCTTGTATAATCAACTACTTTATATCTAGGAGTCTAGAGAATCTCTACACGCAGCTATACGTAGTGGCGATCTTGCTGTCGTACAAGCAATGGCATCAGCGGAAGGCGGGCGCACTCTCACGCGAGCCCAAAACGGTCTAGGCCGCACCGCGCTACACGTTGCCGTGCTGGCACAACACGAGGACATTGTTGAGTACTTAGCCGATACTCATCCTGAATTGCTACGGCTTGGTGATAATGTAAGTTTTTGTAATTTCTACCATCCGGTATACAATTAGTACCTATATAATTTTTCTTCTCTTTACAATTCTCGGCTGCTTTATTTCTCGCAAGAATGGGTAAATATATACCTATTAATCACCAACTTTCATACTTAAAGATAGTCCTTGATTGAGCTTCAGCAATTTGTCTTGCCATGTCATGGGAACGAATATAATTATAATACAAAATATAAAAATTATTTTACAGGTATTCAATACGTTACAAATATTCCTAAAATCAAATTTGCATTCGGAACGGAACTTTTTGTCTAGTTCTCCAGAATTTAGACTACATTGTATATGATTTGTGGATATTTGAAAACGATAACAAATCAAAATTAGTGATTTTGATTTCGTTTACGTATTTTTATGATTTTCTAAAGTGTTAATCCACACTGAGTATAGAAAAAATTCTTAAAGAAAACATATAAAAACGATTCGCAAGAGGGCACAGGTTCAAATCCCGCTGCATTAAAATCTTTATATATCTTCTTTAAGTTCACTTTACGTTTGTTACTTTTCAGCTCGAACGCACAGCCTTACATTATGCGATGGGAGTAGAAAAGATAGAATCCTTAAGTCGTCTTCTTATAAAAGCCGGCGCCAAGCGAGTTCTGAAAGATCTAAAAGGTCGCCAGCCTTCTTACTATTTCATGAACAAATCTGATATATTACGTCTTAAAGAGGAAGAAGAAGCTTACTAATTGTAACAATACTCTTGTATCTATTTTACTGGAAATCAAACAAATATCTTAAAATTACCTCTATAAAAATACTGCTTACAAACTATTATAAATGTTTTTTTATATTATGAAAAACGTCGTGATACAGAGGCTTAGCGTCTGCCTGTAAACTCGATGGTTTGGGGGTTCGATTCCCTATCGAGGAAGATGGTTTTTTTCATCGTTTTCTTTTTTTTTCGCTCTGTGCAGGATAAAACGTAAACGTGAAAAAAAAACAATAATATTTTTGCAATGTACTATATATAACTTGAGGCCATCTTCATAACGATTGTGAATAAAAATAAGGTTCCCGCACTAGTCGTAGTTAATTATTCTATTAACTATCACTATAAAATTTATATATAATTGATGTTGAATGTTGATTTTGCCCCGTATTATATACATAAGCCGTAAAATGTTTAATGTTCTGCTTGTATATTTTTAATTCATATAAATTTGCACGAATTTATTAAAAAGTTACTATACTTTAACATTGTTCACACACTTTACACAAATTGTACTATTTAAAAACACGCTTGTATATTGTAATGTCAGTAATGTATACGTATAGGGACCCTTTATGTACTTAGTAAATTATTATTAATATCATTTTAGCATGTTTTGAATAAAAATAAAAATGTCACGAAATATTGGTGTTGCATTTATTAAAATTTCATTGTTTATAAATAATATGGTTATAAAAATTTATATTTTCTTGAAAAATCTAGGAAAACGGAATTCATGAGAATTAATTAGTAATAAACTTAAATTTTATAAGTCTAAATTTATTTATTAAGTAAATTTATTAAACAATTTTAATAACTAACAAATAAATTTAATAAATGCTATATTCTATAATAAATACATATTACAGGTTAATTTAATATTTTATTTAAATAACAATGCAATAAATAAATTAAATTCTGTAATATATTACAAGTTTTTTTTCAAAAATTTTTACATGAGACGTATAATCTCTGAAATTACATAATAATTGTTAAATAATATTAAATATTCTTTTAATAATCCACAAATGTAGGGTCACTATGTAAGAGACTGCCATGGTATTGGGTTAATATACATTTGCGATACCGAACCACGCATACCTAAAAAATAAAATACTTATTAGAATTATATATATTAAATATGAGAGGGAAAAAACTTTAGACATTTATTCACGAAAGTTTGCACAACGTAAGTGTAACGTATGAAATTTGGCACATTTATAGTTTATGTGTAGAACAAGTGCAGAACACTAATATTTATAAATAAAAAAGCTTTTAAAGTAAATTAGAGCACTGTCGTAGCGCAGAGGCGCAACGTCTGCCTGTAACGAAACGAAGAGAACTAAAACGCAAAGATGGATTTTTCTATTTCCATTTTCTTCGCTCTGGTAACTGGGTAAAGCGCGGCGTTGAGTTCCGCCACTCAACACGCAATGCCTCGAAAAAGGCAGAAAACGGGGACGAGAAAGCAGGGACTAATCAACGGAGTGTCTTAACACTAAATTCCTATCGTTCAAAAAAGCGTGAAGCTAACAGAAAATGTAAATTATTAATTATAAATAAACAATGAAACATTGCAATCACTGCCAACAGGTATAATGTTTGGCAATTTACACTTCTTTATGGCGTGTCATATTCGTTGCTGTGGCAACGTGTATGCCACGAGTCAAGTAGTCTTTTACTCTTAATTATTTTTATAGAAAAAATATATTTTCCTTGCGAGTAGTCAGAAATATAAAAGGATAAGACAAATTATATTGTAATTACATACTCAGCACTCCTTGATTAAGCGGAACTGGTAAGGGCTTGTTCTTGCTGGTTCGAAGCCAATCTCTATACGCCTGTTCCCCTTTTACACGACGTCTTTCCTCTTCAATAGCAAGACGAGCTGCTCTCCGTTCTGCTTTGGTTTTCATCACTGCGTTGTGTAAATTAGGTTTAGCCTACTTCAAGCTTAAATCATTATGAGATACGCTTTACTTACTTTACTAATTCGTGGTTTCCTGAGGTTCCCTTGCCTTAAAGCTATATAAGAATATAGGAACACTGTGTGACTTTACAGATGGATGTTTTACATATCTTTCATCTATTTACAAAGTTAAAACAAAGAATATATGGAATAACATTACAGTGACTAAAAATTTTTAATAAACAACACTTCTTAATAAGCACGAATCACTTTCTTTACCCAGCATCGAAACGAAAAAATATCAGTCCTGCATTTAAACAACCGACCAGCTGCAATGTTTTTATGGAGAAACGATATTTTAAGTAACTTTGGTAAGGTGCCTTGTTTACACTCCGACATATAACTACTAATAATGCATATACATAAGTTATATATGATATGTTACACCATAGTTCCGCTGTGATAGTGCATCAATTCTTAAAAAAATAATAATTAAAGCAGCAGAAGGCTTGCCATTTTAAGAAAACTGGAAATATGTCAATCATATTTTACTTAGATACAATGAATAACCAATAAAAAACAGGAAGTCAATGACCAATAAAAAATACATAGGAAATTAGAAATAAAATGAAATCTCATACATTTCATTTCCTCTTCTTTCTTTCTTATCCACACTGCCAGTTTCTCATTCTTATCTTGATAACGCTTCTGTCGCTCTTGTTCTTGGCGTTCACTATTTCGGAACTTTTGCATTATTACTTCCGCTTTACGCTGTTCATTTTGCGTGCGTTTGCGTTCTAGCCAACGTCTAAATGATTCTTCGCGTTGTTCAGGAGTAGTTGTAGGTACCACTTGGCGTTTCATTTTCTCTAGTCGGGCTTTCTCTCGTTTCTAGTAAGATGAATTCAAGTAAATTAGCTCTATATAAATAAATTTAAGTAGAGATTATTACTCAAATATTAAATTGTCTAATGACAACACTTCATAATTAAACTAATAATAATATTGATCGTTACAAGAAACAAAAGATATAGTCTTTCTATAACAAACTATGCAAGAACAAAACAGATCGGTATCAAAAAAAATCTTTAAAAAACCAGTCTATACGAAATATATAATTTCTGAGGATTGCATAGTTAATAGTAAGATCCCAAAACCTCACGATAATGCCTACTTTTGGCGTAGATAAGCTACGTTGATGATGTTGATTCCTGTTGCCATACAACAAAAAATAAGCAATGTCTCGGAAAATAAGAAATGTCTCGGAAATGGCAAGACGGTTTGTATACCTGCTGGCTAGAGATGGCTAGTTGGTTGTGAAGCTCAAATAGAATTTTTTGTCCTCGACTAGTGATTGGCGTAAGTTTGGCAATCATAAAGAAAGGAAATAATTCTAATAGACATAGCGTAAGTTGACAGTTAACACGAAATAAATTATGAAATCTCACTACTGTCTGGATAGATTATAACTGGCAAGGATAAAAATGATATACTCTTGGGTAACATTAATTTGTGTGCCTTATTGTTTTTGCGTCCTTTGTTTTGTGTGGTTTGTTCTACGGGTTAATTAAATTACTAACATAATTATATTGTTGACATGAAATAAGAGTCAGTACACCCAGTAGCGCACTGTCCAGTAACTGTGGATATTACTATCAAACATGGTGACATTCTCTCGAAGGTTGAGAAAGAAAGCTATTCAAATACTTAGTTTTGTTCAGAAGGATTAATGCTTTTAAAATGTTTATGTGACTTTCATTGTGACGGCAATTTAGTTAACGGAGAGCGAAATCTGTCAAGCAAGTTGTCCAGAGTGCGCTCGAGGTGACTCCAGACTCATAGCCACAATTAAGCTGGAACTGCTTCAGTCGTCAGAAGAATGTATTTTATATTTTTAAAATATATTTTGTCTTCATTTTTATTTATTATTTTGTCTCTTATACAATAAACTGATTTTCTAAAATATATTGAACTAATCAAACAAAGCAAATTACCTCCTGCTCTTTTCTCGCCAACCAAGCTTGAAACGCCTCTTGCTTTTTCTTTTCATTACGCTCACGTTCCGCTTTAGCAGTAGTTGTAGTTGAGACGGAGGCAACAGACAAACGAAATGTATCGGCTCCATCCTCTCTATAAGTGCGTTCGTCTCGTGGCGTCTCGACCGCATCATTCATCAGACGACATGACTTCCTTTTTATGCTCGACGACTGAGGCGCTTGAAATCCTTCCCGTTAAAAATGGTGTTGAACTGCTTCTATACGTGCTATGAGGATGTGGGGTGCAGTCTTCTACACAAGAGGACTCGGTATGTAACGAGGTCACGGAATGCGTGGATTCTATGGTCTCTACATATATGGCTGGATTTATGTATCTAGTCTTACTTTTTCTAGACGCCAAAGACTCGTTGTCGCTATGATAGTGAATGTTCTCGCCAGCTCCATCAAATATATGGTTTGAAGATTTTAAATTAATGTCATAATTGGATCGATTTCGCGCACTATCTCCAAAATTGCCTTTGTCGATTTCGCTGGTCATTGTGTAAAAAAAAAATTACAGCATATTAAAATATCTCAGAAATTAAAGTAATAAAAAATATGCACTAGAATAAACGTCTTCGAAAATTATGCTTGCGTGTTGGAATACTTTTCCCTTTTATTTAATAGCAATTGACAATTCAGTGGCCAGTTTTTATTTAGTGCTACTATTATCAATTAAATACTACTTGGTAGTATATGTTTAAAATTATCTTTTTACCTTTTTTTATTGAAAAATTCTTAAGAACTACTACATAATTCTATCTACATCATACTACCTAAATTACCTATCTTATAATTTACTTCTTCAAGTTTGTGAAAGAAATAAACGCAAAAAAAATTTCTTCAATATTCCTTGCCGCCCATAATAAACAAACTGAATGTTTGCATGCCCACATATAAGGTACTACTAAAACAAAATTAAATGTAACTTTTTATTGTATAGCTGTAGACTTGGGCTGAATATAGAAGTTATTTATTTTGAAGACTGAATCACTAGATGTTGAAACGTACGTAAATACAAAGCCAAAGTATATTCAACAAGGAAATGGTTCTTTAAGAAAAATTGCTTAAATACTTTAAAGTTTACGAAAATAAAGTTTCGGACGCCAACCATGACCGCTCGACGTCCTTCGCGCCAATGGCACCAGCTTTCAAAATATTTTTTTGGCCAGTTCGAAGCAAATACAAAATAAAATAAATATAATAATGCAGGAATATAAAAATACAAATAACGACACACTCGTAGAAACGTATTTATTGAATTGATTATAATTTTCTTAACATCTGTTCAGCCAATCATTAATCAAATCACTAAATAACAACACTGAATAGGAATAAATTAAAATTAACCATATGTTTGTTTGGATTATTTTAATAATGTAAATACAGCATTATGCACTTAAACTAATGTCGTTAAGAATTAAAATGGATTCGCGTGGTGGTATTAAAGTTCACATTGAAGCTTTGTAGCAAGACTAACAGCTTATGTACAAAATTGTTACAACTCTTAATTCATACTAACATTAGTAAGTTCAAGACTATAACAAAATGATATATGGAACATCATATGAGAATCAATTTCTAATTCTAAGTAAGAGAATTTGAATATTTAAAAAAATGAATACCTAAATGGTACACTTGTCAAGGATGGCCATTCATGTACTGAATTGTAATACTATCAATCAGGTTTAACAAGCATAAAACACAGATTTCAGTCTCAAGTTACATTCATATATAAATAAACCTTGCTACAAGACCTCAATGCAAATATCTATTTTTTAGTCACTAGTAAAATACAAAAAAGGGACAAATAATAATTTTTCTTATTTTTTTTTTAAATAAAATATAGATTGAATATCATTCATTCTTATACTTTACAATTATATGTAAGTTATTTCCTTAATAAACTGTTGCAAGTTATATAAACAAATATAATTTATCGGAGCTATATTATGCAAAGTAGTTTGTCTATTCAATCCAATAATGTGGCTATAGTATTTAATTCTAGTGAATAAAAAACGAGATACACAAAGTACCCTTAAAATTCACAAGGAATATCCTAAAATTACTAAACGAGATTAAAATAGGTCCTAGTATAATGAATCTGCATTAGAGGAGCGAGGCTTTTTGATTTTCTCTAAGTTCTTGATCACAATGTCGTGTAAAGAACAGTAGCGATTGCGAATTTCACACATGACCAGCCATAAAGAAAGGTATTCCTTTTCATCTAACTCCTGAAAACAATTACATAATAATATAATATTAACGATTTAATAATATAATATGTTAACAAGTAATAAAGACCAGAGCCAGAGCCAGTTATATGCATAGACAATACAATTCTATATAATTACTTGACTTGACTGATGACTTACAAATATTATGTAAGTAGGATAGATATATATTCTCATTAGAAAAAATAAACAAAAACTGTGTTTTCATACCAAAAAAACTAAAGTACATAAAAAATACTTAAAGGAAAGATAAAAATTTTTTGAACGCAGTGGGACTCGAACCCGCGCCCTCTTGCGAACCGTGCAATCGCTCTCACCGCTGAGCTATGCATTCTTCATCATGCTGCATCGAAATTCTTATATGCTTTATACAACTTATATCATTGATAGCATCTCTGTAGGGACATTTTTACAAATTTTCCGATACCCAAAGACCATTACAAAGAACAATTATTTGTAGAATGCTATTCTTTTAATATTTTTTATTAAGTATTGTTTCTATCCTCAGTGTGGATTAACACTTTAAAAATGACAAAAATAACTAAAGATATTTTAATAAGATGATAACATCACAATCAAATTAACATGCGTGTGATTGTGTAATGTTAAGAAATTGTTTAGTACTAGTTCAATTTTCAAAATTATCCAAACACTTAAAAATAAACTTGGTAAGTTACAATCAAAAAATATCAACTTGTCAGATGTATAAATTTGGTATAAAATACATATAATATAATAAATAAATGAATACATATTACATAATACACAATATAAGAAATAACATTCAAGGTATACATGTACTACAAATTATTTAAATTTATAATAGTTGTAAGAATGTCTGTTGTTGGCATTTAAAAAAAAAACAATCTTATGAAGCTTCTCAACAAAATTCAGATTTTTGTTTTAATTACTTATTAAATTAAAACAAGAATTTGCAAGTAAGAGGGTTTGCTGTGTTTAATTCTTTGTATAAAATGTTGTGGACTTCATTTTTATATAAAGGCCTAAAAGTGTATCTAAATAACATGTTTCAATATATTATTTTCTATCATATAATTTGCTATTAAAAGCACATTTACTTACTCTAACAGCTCTCCTGTAGTCATCAATGTGCGGGTATTTTGCAACTTTAGACACAATCTTTGCCCGTGAGATAAAATATCGTGAAATTTGATCAAAAAATGCAGCTGCCTCAGATTCTACAGATTGTATTTCTGCTAAAGTGTCCTCTTGTATTGACACTCCAAAGTTGTTGCCATCCTCTATTTTTGGAATCATAAAGGATATCCACATTTTTAGCTGAAAATTTTAATCATACAAAACATTATCATCATGATCATGATTTTTGAAATTAAGGAAATTTTGTAACTAGTTTCTCTCTGTCAATACTATTATATGTTGGAAATACATTGATAAGAAAATAATGTTGCAATAATTTATTTTATACTAATAATTAAAAGAAGATATAGCTATTTGTATACAATTTGTATATATATACAATAGTAGTTTATGTTTCCATTCAAAGCAATACTTACCAAGTTAGAATCTTCAACAAGTTCTCTTATGTGTGGTTTTACAAGGTGTATAAGATCACTTAAAGGCTTGTTACAAGGTACAGACCCATTTGGTAATGCATAGACTCTGGTACCCTCAATAGTTGAGTTACTAGACATCTCGGTGACATCTACACGTTGTCTTTTAGCATTAGGTTCAATGCTAGACTGAGCTGGAGGCGGCACTGGAATGTTTAAGTCCTACAAACAAATAAGAGGTAATTATCAAAGGATCTTAATACTTATTTATATATATCTTTATTTATAAAAATAGGGTATACAATATTACCTGGTGAACATCGGAAAGATCCCGATTTTGGAAATTAGACGTTTCTAGAAGTTCGTTCAACTTTACTATTTTTTCTGGAAAACCTTTTATTATTAAGTGCTCTGCCTTTTGTTTGAGGGAATCTTTGTATTCCTGAACCTGAAATAGCTATTGTTAACTTAATATGAACATATAAAATAAGCATTCATAAAATAATAATAAAATACAACACTTAAATAAGGAACACCCCATGACCGCACTTAAAAATGGTGAGGTTATGTTGATCTTCCGTACATAGAAGCGGTTAAAATTCGATTAAATATTTTACTCAGAATAAAAAGAGAAATATTAGATTTTTTGGTTGAGAAACATTAAGTAGATAAAGAATTTCAAATCAGAAAACACTGTAGATCAACATAATATAAATTATTTTTATGTTTCTAACAACTAATATTTGGAATACACTTTATTAGTTTTACCTTCTTTGCAACGTCTGTCATTGTTTATAAAGTAAAATATGGATTCTAGATTTATAATACTAATATTCTGTAAATACAATAATACAATGGAAACCGCACAACTTTGACTCTTAGTTTGACTCGTGTGCTTGAATCATTGAATGAATGAGGAGCTAGAAGAAAGTGATGCGTTCACGGTTTGGGTGTCAATTTTTTACATAAAGAAATATTGTCAAAACACGAGAATAATTACTCCTACCACATTTGCAGGCTTAGCAATATTCATGTCCATTGTTTTGAGCTTAATAATTTAATGTATAATAGACGCCAATTACATTTTATACTTTTCAATTTTTCTATCAAGTGGCATTGAATTTTTTCATAGAGGTACGTTTTGCTTCTACTAAAATGTAATATATTTCAATTTTTTTTATTGATCATTATATAAAAATATTTTACGTTGTGTATGCTATATGTTATAGTTAAGTAGTAGTATTAAAAGAAAACAGCTTCACTTTTTAATCATTTATTTTAATTTTTCAGCTTGAAAGCAGGTATTTAAAATTGATTGTTACTTTAAAAATTTTGATATTGTTATTTTTATATATTTACTTTTATAGTTAATAAAGAAAAGTTTTTTATATTTATATATTTATTTTTATAGTTATTAAGGACAATATTTCATATTTTTAAGACACATTGTGTATGTTATGTTATAAAAATAACAAAATGTATTTTTAAAATAACGTTATTTTCATTTATTACGCGCTTAACTTTTTCTAAAAGTATACTTATAAATCGGAAGTAAATAACTAATAAAATTAAATAAAGTTATGAAATATAAGTACATATATATTAGCACTATAAATTTTTAGCAGCCATTGGATATCGTAATTGATATTGAAATTGAAGAAAGAACGAAGGTTCTGTATTTAAATAGTATTGTGCTAAGCTAAATAGTATTACATTATAATTATATATTGGATGTATTTATGTCATCTTAATGTAATCATTAATTACTTTGTATTACTTAATACTTTGTATGGGAGAGAGAGAATAAAGGAAATATTTGTTTATGTACATTTCAAATTAATTTTGAATAATCTACGTAATTGAATTGCAAATCCTCATAATCTTATTATTAATTTCGACATACTATGACAATTTTTAACCAATTTTGCACTTATGTTTATTTTTTGGTTGTATGTTAAGTAGATTATAGTATATAGCTTTAAATTTTCACATTGAACGGGTTCTAGCAAGAGACGAGAAGTCCTCCTGGGAGTGCTCAGAGTGCTATCTCTCTATATATATAACTTATATTTTTAATCTATAATTTAATATGACGTTGTTAATGTCATTGTCAACTGAGACAATATCGCCAATGCTCATGTGGCTGAATTTTTACACTAAATAGCGAATACTATATTCAAAGTTGACATATATAATATTATACAATATTCAAATACTCAATTTGCTAAATCAGATTAATACAGTACCTTAGAATTATATAATACTATGAAAATTAATATTATTTTATTTGTTAAATAATAAACACAGACATGAGCTCCTTTAAATTTGGCTTTTCTGGTGATACTCATAAATCAGATAACAAGGGTATATTATTAAATTAATTAAATATTAATTTACTACTCAACTGTTTCTTGATTTTGATTCTAGTACAAATTATTTTTTTAAGATAATGATACTATTGAATGGCTGAAAAGTGAGGAGGTAGTACTATGTGATCAAATAAAAGAGCTTGATAATTTAGCAACACAAGCCAAAATGTTTGCTTGTGGAGATATTGAAATAGGGCATGTGGTTATAAGCAACATGATGAGTTACGTGAAGAAAAGAGGATTAGACAGTATAATTGAGCTTGCTAATCATAATCATAGTGATCTTGTTACTGGGACATATGAAGGTGATTAATTTATATTTTTTTTTTTTTTTTTTTTTTTTAGCTTCACGCTTTATCCCGCACATGGCAGGGTAGGCAGAGGGAACTGCAGGAACCATATGAACCTAGTGTTAAGACACTCCGTTACTTAGTCCCTGCTTACTCCGTCCCCACTTTCCGCCGTTTTTCGAGGCATTGCGTGTTGAGTGGCGGAACTCAACGCCGCGCTTTGCCTTAGTTGCCAGAGCGAAGAAAAATGGAAATAGAAAAATCCATCTTCCCCGACTGGGGATCGAACCCAGAAACCGTCGCGTTAGCCACGTTACAGGCAGACGTTGCGCCTCTGCGCTACGACGGTATATTCACATATAAGAGATTAAATATCTTTTTTTTTCAAATACACACTATGCATTTGAAAAAAAGATAGGTTTGTCCTCATTCTTATATTTTGTAAATAAAATTGCTTAAGACTTTGTAGCAAATGCAATGACATTGTTTTTATATATCTATTGTTTAATTATTTACAATATTTGTTTTATTAGGGGGACTAAAGATTTGGGAGTGCACATATGATCTTGTAGAATACTTGGAAGAAAATCCAGAAGTAGTAAATTTTCATAACTTAAAAGTTTTAGATTTAGGTTGTGGAGCTGGAATTTTAGGTATATATGCATTTTTAAAAGGTGCATTCGTGACATTTCAAGATTATGTAAGTGATTATAACTATGAGCTATAGATATGACCTTTACTATATTAAATTAAAAATATATAAACTATTCTTTTAGAATAAAGAAATTTTAGAAATTTCTACTATACCAAATGTACTACTTAACATAGAAGAAGAGGAACAAGAAGAACAAATAAAAAGATGCAAATTTTATTCAGGAGATTGGGCTTCTTTTGACAGTTTGTTAGAAAAATCAGAAAATTTTGATGTCATAATGACTGCTGAAACAATTTACAATGAGAACAACTATAATAAGCTACTTTCACTTATTAAAAATAGGTTGAATAAAAATGGTATAGTTTTAGTAGGCGCAAAGACATATTACTTTGGAGTGGGAGGTGGAACACGACAATTTGAAAGTGTTTTGGAAAACTTTGCCCTTACAAGTGAAGTTGTGTGGAAAACAAATACTGGAATACAAAGAGAGATTTTAAAAATTAAAAAGTTATAGGTATATCTACAAAAATTATATTTTACTATTAAATGCTTTACAATAACCATTTATTTTTAATATCAATATATTTAAATATATATCACTAAATGTATTTATGGAGAAAGCCTTTCAAAGACCCATCCATCTTCACCTTCATGTAATAGTTTACCATCAGGTACTTCACCTTCTTTGGGTTTTCTGAATTTTATTCTATCATGTAGTCTGTCTCTTTGCCCTTGCCAAAACTCTACTGCCCTGGGTCGTATTACATAACCACCCCTGAAAATAAATAGTGGTAGTTATACTTAACAAACAAATGAACAAAAGATAAATTGTGATAGTGTTATAATTACCAAAACTCTGGCTTTGGAACTTCTTTGCCAGGTATCATATATTTTTCCTCTAAGACTTTTTCTTTTTCCATAAGAACTTCTCTTGATTGTATTGGTGTACTTTGAAAACTAGTGCTTGCAGCAATTTGACTAGGAACTGGCCGAGAATGAAAATATTTAGTAGATTCTTCTTCAGATAATTTTTCAACATAACCTTCAATCCTTACTGAACGATTTAATATTTCCCAGTAAAATGTTGCTGCTACATTTTGATTCTCAGCCTTTAAATAATATTTTAGATAAAGTATTAATACAAAATATTATTTAAATTTTATCAGAAATTTTGAAAATCAAAGTATAAATATACTAACCATTTCCTTAGCTTTCCTGCTTCCATAATTTGTAAAAAATTTAAAACCATCTTTGCCATATCCTTTACATAGAACAAATCTCGCTGAAGGGTAGCCATCTCTTAAAAATATATTCAGAGTTATTGTAAAATATGCATTAAACTAACTACTAAAAATAATACTGTACATACTTTGAAGATGTTGCTAAGCACATAGCATTAGGTTCTAAAATTTCTTTCCTTGCACATGCATCATCAAACCAAGCTTTAAATTGTCCAAAAGGCTCTTTCGATACTAAATGCTCCTCCAAAAACGTATCGTTTCTATCTTTGTACTTCATTCGCATACCTAAAACATTATTATATTTAGCGTATTGATCGAACATAAAAAGTTAATAGTAAATGAAAAACATACCTCCGATATCAATACTCATTTTGCGTAATGGTACAACTTTTTTAATATATCTTAAGTTTAACCAATTTACACCCATACAACTTAGTAATATATAATATTACACTGACTGTAAAAGTCTGTAAAGCCAAAGATTTAAAGTAGTAAAGGTTGCCTATTGCCTGATACTTTGTCACAATTAACAATTCAACAAGTAGTAGTAACAAGGGAAAGACTATCACCTTGTATACGTCAAAAATATAGTTATAAATATTATCTTATCAAGAAATGTTATCAATAGGTATTGTTTGAAGTTATTGTATATTACGAACAGGGGGGCGAAACTCCCATACAAAATAAGTTTCAAAGGAAACTAGCGCCAACTCTCGCCCAGGACGTAAGAAAGTTTGATATTTTTTACGTATTACGCCACTAGATGGCATTAACAGGTAGGATAAATTATAAAATTAAAATTATTTCATTATTTTTTATTTTCTTTACTAATAACTTTATTTTCATTTTTAATGTTATTTTATTTTTCAGATTTTAAATAAAATTAGCTTATTTATTTTAATGGCAACATTGTATAACTACTAAAGTATGGCAGCATACTTAACGTTTTTAAAAATTTGTCCTCGCTTTTGTGTTCTGGATGTTACTGAAATTTTCTTGGTGTTTATTTTGATAATTTAATATCACGTTGCCTTTTACTGGACTCTGATACTTGTTTTGACGATCTACCTTAGGAAGATACTCGAATCTTTGATTTCTTACGTCTACGGATTAACTTGTTATTTCCTTTGCAGGAATGATGGTAAGTGTGACCAACAGGTGTTTTTAATTATATCGTTAACGATAATTAGCCGAAATATGTATTTGTGTAAAATATTTATTCATTTTCATTTAAAAGTGAGGATAATATATAATGGAGATACTAAATGTAACTTCTTAGTAATCTAACATACACATCGTATATGTTTATTTACTATACTCGTATATAAATTTGAGTTCGTCTATATTAATAAAAATGTTTAAAAAGATTGATTGACACTAAAATCCATTGACACTAAAATCAAAACTGTAAATATTCTAAGAAACCTATAAACATCAATATTAAATTTCACTTTATAATACTCATAATTTATGATTTATTATATTAGTTAACATAATAGATATTTTTTATTGTTAAATTATTGTTGCTAAATTATTTTTATAATTGTAAGGCTTTAAATATTATTTTTTTATTATTTCAGAACACAAGATACTTCCCAACGAATGTCAGAAAACTGCTGAATTCTTTTATCTCTGATAAATTGTTTGATTTGCTTAATGATCATTCTTATAAAGGCATGTCATGTTGATTAAATTGATTAATAATCTTGACATTAAATTAATTACTCATAGTTGGTGTAAATGTGTAAATAGTCTTAAGTGGCAAATAAACAACCTTTATTATGAATGACCTCTTTAAAATATAAGCATATGAATTTTGTAAAAAAGAAATAAAAAATTAAACTGATAGTCAAGTGTTTTATTTTATTAAAAAAAATACAATGTATATTACAACAATATTCATATCAACCAGATTTAAATTTATTTTATTCTTTTAATAATAGTAATTTAAAAATATACCTAATATTTTAAAAATATATAAAATTCCGAATATTCTAAACTGCCACCTAGTGAAATTTTTTAGTACTAATAACGCCCTCTCTCGCCCAGGACGAAAAAGTTTGTATTGAAAAATATCGAGAGTTGCGCATCTATACCAGTATTAGTGTATCATCTATGATTACGAATAAATAAAAAGTAAAATTACAGTTACTAGTTTTATTAAACAATTTGATTTGGAGATATAGGCTGAAAATATAATTTAATAAAGATTTAAAAAAAATATATGAACGTATTAGGGCATAATATGCAGAAATTAAATTATATGTACATTTTTATCAGATGAATTATTACACAAAATTAATTAAATCTATTAGGAAAAATATATCGGCAGTAAAGAGAGCGAAGTATAAGTGCATAGAAAATATAGATAACATAATAAATGTAAACAGAGAGGGTACTAAGTAGTGAAATGTTCGTACATTACTACATACACAAATAACAAACCTCCACTTCATACAGAAAACATTTTCTCTTTAGAGTCTGAAATGAACTAATTCTAAATATTCGTGCGAACAGCAAAAATTATTCAGATTCTTCAAAAATCATACTTAGCAAAAAGGATATTTTATAGCGTAAAGAATATTTTATCATACAAAGAAAGGACTTGCAAATTTGTGTGAGAAATGACACCGGAATTAATAAAATAACCATAGTTCTAAATATTGGAGACGGTTCGGAGAAATTTCTACTGGGTAACAAATAAATTATAGGCAAAATCATTGTTTTTTTTATTTTTTTTTTCATTCAAAGAAAGCTTAAAATGCTAACAGATTATCTGAAAACTGTCTTTTTTAAATTTACAATATATAATAGTAAAAGTTTAGCATTACTTTTGAAGTTTTTTCAATAAATAGCATAAAATGTTTTTATTATGTTTCTCACATTATTTTGACCTCCTGCAGTGTATTTATTTTTGGCATTTTTAATCTGGTCGTATTTATTTATGTATACATGGCACGTCACATGCATGTAGTGGCATGTCAATTGTCAAAAAACAGCAACTGAAAGGCAATTGAATTTTAAAAGAAATATATAATTGATTAATAATTTAATAAATAGCAAATTGACAGAATCTTTTGTATAATGGATAACTTAGAAGCTGATTCAGATGTCATAAAGGAAAAAATTCACACTGAGCCATTTTTAAATGATCCTAGATACATAACCTTATTGAGTTTGATTGTGTTGTTATTCACTTTCGGTAAGTTTTTTGATCATTATAACTGTGACATTTTGTTACCGAATATGAACCATGAATTATATTTCTTATTCTTTATCTTTTTAGTATTTTGGTGGTGTTTTTCACGACGCCGGCATTTACGCCGCTCCATTTTATTTGCGGGACTCTCTGACGCTGGCAAAACATTGCTTTTTGTGAGATTAGTATACTCCCAATTCAGACAGACTTTTACGTCTATGAAAGAAAATGTGGAGGAATATATCACATCCAATGTAAGATAAATTTAAATTTTTTAATACTTCACAAAAATTACTTTAATAAAAAACTTAATTTACAAAATTTGTTACAGAAAACTTTAAGGATTGTTGATTTACCAGGGCAAGATCGCTTAAGAAACAAGTATTTTGATCAATACAAGAATAATGCTAAAGCTATTGTTTATGTAGTTGATTCTGTTACTATTCAGAAAGAGATTAGAGATGTTGCTGAGTAAGTTTAATGAATGCTGCATTATTTATTTTGAAATGAAATAATAATCACTCACTTTTTGACTATTACACATAATATTTCAGGTATTTATATACTATACTCTTGGATCCTGTGGTACAGAGCTATAATCCTCCAATATTAATTTTATGTAATAAGCAAGATCAACCAATGGCAAAAGGCAGTCAAGTTATTAAAAGCTTACTTGAGAAGGAAATGTAAGTAGTGAAATAACTATATAATATAAAAAAATATAATTATCAATTTGGTGAATGATCTTGAATAATTATTAGGTATATTTCAACTTTTCTCATAGATATTGTAATCATGTATTGTATTGTAATCATATTTATTATAGACATAAATTATCAAGATATTTTTATGATAAGAGTGGGGAAATGACATATTAATTCTCCTCATCTTTTTGAAAGCATAACTCTTGCATTTAAATTCATATTCTTTACCATAATCTACTACTGGCAATAGATTTAAATATTATTATTATAATATATGAAATATATTTTGCAGAAATTTAGTTCGTGTAACCAAATCCAGCCAACTTCAGTCTGTTGATCCATCTCAATCTAATAATTCAACATATCTTGGAAAATTAGGCAAAGACTTTGAGTTCTCTCACATTGGTAGCAAAGTGGAATTTATTGAGTGTTCTGCTAGCACTGGAGAAGACGACAATCCAACTGATATTAAAGATCTTCAAGATTGGATATCTGGAGTGTAATAATTATATTACTTCCAAGTATTATGAACAAATTGGTTAACATGTAAAATTGTGTAACCCCTCCTTCTTATATAATATGTTCAGAGGGTCAATTTTGTAACTTTCATGATACTTGAACATTTTTATTTTTCTCATTTTTTCATTTCTAAATGCAAAACTGCTCGCTTAATAATAATATTTATTTTTAAATTTTTTTATAAATAAAATAATAAAGTTTAACAGTTTCTTTTTATTAAAACAATTCTTATAAATTATCTGTATTAAACTGACAGAAGTCATTGGCTTTCAATTTTGTATACATAAATGATATGAAAATGTTTAACATTTAATCTTTAAAATAAAGAGCCAATAAAATATGGCATTTATAGCCATTGAAAAAATTAAATAAGGAAATGTGGATAAATTATGAAATTTATTTAATAAAACTGTAAAAAATTACGATAAAATGTAGTACAATAAAATAATAAAAAATGATATAGTAAATTTCTATTTATATATCATTTGATATTCTTATGATTATATGATTTTGAAGAGATTAGAATGAAAACAAGTGATGAAGTGCTGATCTGACTGTGTCTGCTTAGACACAAACATAATTAGATCTTTTTTGTTACTTCCAATAGTGTTATTTCGCTATATATAGTAAAGTACTCTTTAGAAAACAAGAAAACAAAATCACACCTCATAGAAAGTGTTCGTTCCTCATAGAAAATGTGTCGAATTCAACATAAATAAGTTGTAATAAGATTCTCAATATAGCTTAATAGAGAATAGTCATGGTTAAGCGATCAGAGCGCTTTTGAGAGTTTTTACTGTTATACAAGTACATAGTTGTTAGTTCCTGGCAGCACCAGGAAAATTTTGTTAAGTAGTTACTTTTACATTTTTTATTATTATTATATTTTGTATTTATTTATTTTCTTCTCCGTCCCCGCTTTCCGCCTCTTTCGAGGCATTGCGTGTTGAGTGGCGGAACTCAACGCCGCACTTTGCCTAGTTTGCCAGAGCGAAGAAAATGGAAATAGAAAAATCCATCTTCTCCAACGCGTTACAGGCATCCGTTGCGCCTCTGTCCCACGACGGTTCTCGGACTTTTGTATAAAGTGTCTATTTTAGGTTTTCAAATAAATTTCGTCTGCTATTTATTCATTAGGGCACCAGACGATTCTGTAGTGGGCCCGGACGTACTTTTAGTTGACCTTGACCTGTTGGTCCGAATTGTGAAATTTGATAAGAAGTAAGAACTTACAGTATAGAAAAGTTCTGAAAATTCATAATTTAAAATTTTATCACAGACAGACACTATACAAATTTGTTGCGATTTAAATTTTTATTTATTTACACTGTACTTTACTCTAGCCTACAGTCATGAAATTGGTGAGTATATTACTCGTATTTAACCGAAAATTTGTGTACTTAGAACTTAGTGGTTAAAATTATCAACTTAAGTAAATAATCAATATATTATATTTGTGTGGTCTCCATTCAACGCGGCATTGGCGAAGTGAATTGTTCTCAACTGGCACGCTCGGAACGCCATAAACAAAGAGAAAAAGAAGAAGAAATAATCAATATTATGTTTTGTGTTTGATTCCAAATATCTGTGCTCATGTTTGCCCTTCTTTGGAAACCGTAGTCGTAGTTTCAAAAATAAGGGAAATTGAAAATGTTTCGATATATTTTTGAAACTGAGTTAATAATTTCGATTTAGATGATATTATGATTTGGACATTTTTATATTATATTTAACAAAGGCGCTATTCAACTTATTCTTCATCACCATTAAAAACTGTGTGTAGAAAATTTATGGGGCTGAAAAGGTATTATATGGCGAATCAAGAGCGTTCCCATTGATCCGCTCGTATCTATTATTATACCACTTCGTCTTTTGTTCGATTACTTTCTCACAGCTATTGAAAAATATTGCAAGATGACTAATCGAAAAAGTCAGATATTAGCTAAAATTGATATATTAATTGTTCAGATAGAATATTCATAAATTTCATTGACAGATACTTTTGTTATTTCGCAAAAGGGTAAGTAAGGGTTAAAAAGTAACGGTGTCGTGCAAGGTGCAAATATGCATATTCATGACTTTGTCATTATCACGGTGTACAGACTATAGTATTGTATTATGATGTATAAAATAATTATTTATTAGAAAATCAGAAATTGTGTGTTGATTGTAATAAATAACGGAGTAGATGACGCGCTTTAATTTTATAATATTTATTCTACATTTTTGTGATCTCGTCATACTATAGATATTAACAATTGTAATGTAACTAAGTTGATAGGTATATTTTTGTTTTTGTCTGTCAGTTACAAGACCATTCTCTTAAAATATTGTTGAAATTATTTATTTAAATTTATCTAAATCAACGCGATCAAAAGGTATAAGAGTTTATGCTTAATTTTATTGCATTGAATATCGATATCGCGTGTAATTAAATCTCTCCCGTTGACCTACACTTATGAAATTTGGATATAAGGCGTGGCGCAGAGTAGTTTTTAACATTCGCGAATGCGAATGCGAATGCGACTAATTGCTACCGACGTTCACGAATGGGAATATATAGTAATTCTTGTAAATTTGGCGCCATTGTTTATGACAAGCAAGGTAGCTCGTTTACTATAACATTAAAAACCTGAGTATTATGTGATAATTTTTTTTAAGAATGGAGAAAGAATTGATTTCTGTTTGTTTAGATTGCATTAAAAAAAATCATTAGATATAATGAAGCCCGATAATGTGTTTACGAGGTTAAGTTACTGTTTTTTGAATTAAAAAAATACAAAATGTAAACTGATTTAATTTTTATATTGTATTATCGTCATCAAAATTTCTTTTCTGACATTCGCAAAACATTTGCAGAATTTTTTGCGAATGCGAATGTGTAAAACCGTGCGAATATTAACGTAAGCATATCATACCATACCTGTAAACGCGAAGGTTTTAGGCTTCGATTCCCACACGGCGAAGATGGATTATTATATTTTCATTTTCTTCGAAACTACGCAAAGCGCGGCGTTGAATTCCGCCACTCAACAAACAATGCCGCGAAAAAGGCGGAATGCGGGGACGGAGAAAGCAAGGACTAAGCAACGGAGTGTCTTAACACTAGATTTATATGGTTCCTGCAGTTCCCTCTGCCTACATTGCAATATGCGGGATAAAAGCGATAAGGTAATAAAAAAAAAGTTTTAGTACAAATTAAGAAAAAAGATCCGAAAATTATAAGTTTATAAATATGTTCTAAAAAACCCGATTACTAAGTTACCTTTCAGTAACATTTGTTTTTGTTTGTTTTTTTTTACAACACTCGTTTTGTACGACCGCAAATTTATGTACTTACATAGCATATAATTCTTATGAGAAGTGAAAAATTATTGTACATAACATATATACATTTATACTTTATCGTTTTTCCTCCTTTGTATATAAAAGAGCAAATTTTTTATTGATAACTTTAGTATATGTTTAACAGTTAACGAAAAGTCTTTACAAAACTATATTTATAGTTCATTTCATACAAAATTAGTGGATACGACGGCAAATTTAATTAAGTAGTTAGTATTTTTCTATGCGGAACACCTGTAATTATTAAATAGATACAGTGGCGATATTTGTTTACCCAATCATAACAGCCACATAGTAGAAAACATAGTAGAAAACTTATGATAAATATACTTACGTCTAGAAAGTTGTCAACTTAAATATTACCTATATTTTATAATTCACATGTTTTTCCACATATATTTTATAATTATATAAGTATATCATATATGTGTATATTAATATTAAAGACATATTCGTATATACGCATATAGGTACTTCAATATTCATATAAAAATCAAATGATTATAATGACAGATTTTTTAAAAATCTTTTCACTAAATTAACCTTGTAAACGAAATGAAGAAAATATTATTATTATAAACTTGTTCTCCTGTATTTGTACTTGTACGGTACCTATTATAGTTATAATGAATCTTAAAACTACTAACACTAACTGACCCCCATGGTATAAAAATTTATTTCGTTAAAACTATTTATTTTTAATAACAACATTCATTTTTTCCAATATTTTCTTTACAAAAAAAAAATATTTAAAATTATTTAAACTGCGTAGTAGTACCAAAAGAAAGCGGAAATAATAATACCTTAAAAAGACAGTCCACCACAACAATGTTTTATAAGTACGTAATTTTGAAATTCCATTACTTCAAATTATGATTACATTCATTATCTGAATTGTAAATGAAATCTCATGAATGTTATAGTGGTGTATTGAAGTTTTATCCATCACTGGCTTAACGTAAGGAAACTGACATCTGTAAATGCATTTCAGCTACAAATTTGTACATGTCAAAAGTAAAACTGATATTTGAAGAAAATAAAAATTGATTACGTGCGAGTTGAACTCGCACACCGAAGGTTTCATATCAACTTCATAATTACCTATAGGTTTTCTTTTTTTCTTTAGCTATGACATTTCTAGAGTGCAGGCTGAGCATGATTTAGATAGCCAATGTCACGTTGTATGGAAAAAACTTTAAGGTTTGTTCAAGTCCTAAGAGACGGACTGTGGATTTAATCTTCCGCTCAAAATGTTTTTAAGAAAAAAAATCTATGTCGTTGTTAACGCCCTAGCATTAGATTTTGATCCTATGGAAAGTACAACTTTACGCACTTAAGTCTGCGGTTATTTCTAATTCTCATTTTAGAAACTAAGTCACTACTCCATGGTGACAATATGACTTACGCAATTGTATAAGTTAATTTTAGCTATAGCATTTTTTGTACCTTTTAGTACATTTTTTGTACCCAGCTATTGTTTGTACCTTTAAATTAATTTTAGACAATTATTTTATTTTTTTGATATGTACCTAAGACTCACCTAGATTAGATACAAGTGTATGAATGCAACAGCACTAAGAGTTTTTGAAATTTTTAAACATGTTAAATGACAGGTTTTATAAAATGTCATTGCATTACATTAATACGTAACATTCAAGATGTGAAGCAAAAAATTTACAAAATTAATGAAAAAACATTAATATTTTAGTTGATCAAAATTAAGCTTCATCAAGTTTCATAAAAGAAAAAACTTTTAAGATATTTCAAAACGTAAACGTTCAAAAGTTAAAAGTATTCAAAATATATATTAGGTTTGGATCAACTCAATTAGTCTCAGGCAAGTAGGAGTCGTTGTCGCGTACGGAAGGAGAAGGGAGGAAAGTACAGTAAAGTAAGAACGTAATTGACTGAGATAAGTTACAGCTTATTATAAGCTTGTTATGATTTACTTCTGTGATATTTTTAAAATGATATATTTATAATTTTATGAAAATCCCAATTTTTGGATTGTCTCGTTTATTTATACTATAATTTCTGACTAATTACTTAATTTTATATTTCTGAGTCAACGGAAGGTGGAGTTGGCTTCAAGAACTGTAGATTTTGATATTTAATATTATTTTAGCTTAGTTTATTGATACGTACTCCACGCGACATATCGACAGTCAGACGGACAACTAACTGATTTTATAAAGGTTCTCTTTTTCATTTGAGATACGTAGCCCTTAAACTTGAAACTTTTTTATACCTAGTCATCAAATCGCGTTTTTAAGAGTAATTTGCATTTTTTTTAGTTTTTTGGCCGTTTTAAATTTTTTACGACGTTATTGCCACGTCTCAGTGCCATATAAACTTTTATCTGTATTAATATCTTAAAACTTTAATTAACCTGACATTTCCGTGTTTTATAGCTCAGGTTATGATTTAGAACACCTACGTATTTTTCATTATCTACTTTATTATTTAATTATTACTTCTGGATGAATGTTTTTAGGAAGCTTGAAATGCTGATAAGTGGTTAGTTTATTACGTTCCATTGAATGCATCACGAGTTTTTAATGCTATTGTGATGAGTGCAAAACATATGCACTAAAGTTATCTATTAAGATAAGCGAATAGGGCTGTGTGCGCAAACATTTGTATAAAATATAAAAACAAATATATATAAAATATAAAAACTGTTAAAAACACTCGAAATGTGATTTCTCTATGAAGTAGATTCTCTCTTTTTTCCCTTTCAAAAAATCGAAAGATTTATTATGACAATACATAAATTTTATCTAATTTTAACTATCACGAAGAAATATTTACTTAAAGTAAAATATTTACTTAAAGTTAAAGTATGTGCACTTTATGGTTTGTATTATTGGAAGTAAAATTGATTCAGATATAGAATTTTAGACATAAAAATTTCTCTTTACCTTATTATTAATTGTAATTCAACATTTTTTGGTTTACAGAAGCTTACCCGGTGGGAATCGTCTCATGTTTACGACATTTCGTCACTGATAGATATATAGTACATACAAATAACGCATGCAGGGAAAATTTAATATAAAATATATTTAATGGTTCAACTACCATATAAATGAACTTTGTCAATATCATTTAGGTACACTAAATTTTATTTCATCTAATCACTTTCGTTTTTTATAAAATTTTATGGGGATGTAGCCACTCCCAATGGTTTTGTAGACAAATCGTAATTATTTTTATAAGTTCTTTCATATATGTACGAGTATATGTATCTTTTTCTGTCATTAAAAATAATATTATTAAGTACTAAAATTATTTAAAAACCTCCATTGCAAGTTCTTACTTCGGTAAAATATTTAATTGTTTTACCTATATATTTTTGCAATACTTGATGATCGACAGAGTGTCGTCACAGGTGAGTACTAAACCGTAAAACCATCGCCAAGTTTCGTAGGCAGCACAAACGTGCCGCTTCTTGTGTGGTCCGACATAAAAATGCCCACAAATTTTAATATTTATCAACGTATAAATGCTTATTGGCCCTCGGATATGCAATACGCAGATTATTGAATATTCATATCTGCTTCGTAAGTAGCCTGTTTATTTAAATGTATAATTATTAAAGATAACGCTGTATTAAAAGATGTTCTTTACTCGTGGACATAATTAAGTTTAGTAATACCTTGCAAATTTTGTCGTATTAATGTAATAAAATTTTGCATGCAATTACTTTATGTATATTTACCTTATTTGTATCGGTTTACGTCACGTACGCTCTACTTCGAGTAATCAATTTGTTATTAAGCCCATGAATGTTATATTTAGTTAAGTATAATTGAAATTGTATGCTTTTTTTTTATTTATTATTAATATTAAGACTTTAAAAATTGTTGAGATACAGTTTATTATTTTTATTTATCAGTTAAATTAAAATTTTAAATAATTATGTTTTTTCAAATAAAAAGGAAAAATACGAAGTATTTACTTTAACTTATATTTAAAAGTAGATAACAAACAAACAAGTGAGATTTTATTTGCTATATAATTAATAGATAATTTAAAGATATTTAATGTGTGGTACATTGGATATAGAAATGCTAATAATACTATTATATGACATGTTTTGGAATGAATTCGAATGGCGATTGAGGACCATCGTAGCGCAGAGGCGTAAGCGTCTGCCTGTAAGCGCGACGCTTTGTGGGTTCCATTCCCATTCGGGGAAGATGGATTTTCCTATTTCCGTTTCCTTCGCTCTGGAAACTAGGCAAAATGCGGCGTTGAGTTCCGCCACTCAACACGCAATGCCTCGAAAAAGGCGGAAAGTGGGGATGGAAAAAGCAGCGACTAAGCAACGGAGTGTCTTAATACTAGGTTCATATGGTTCCTGCAGTTCCCTCTGCCTATCCTGCAAAATGCGGGAAAAAAAAGATAACTTATTTTTTTGAAAATTAATATCGAAAGCAATTTAAAACACCTTTATAATATTCACTAGTTAAATATTATAAAATATAATATTTAACTGTCTAGCCTGCTATGCGTGGAATAAAAAAATGAATTGTGAATTAATTTATTTTAGTCACTGAACATTTTTAAATGCAAGTTTCTCTTTCTTTTTATATACAAATATATGAAAAATACATAAATAAAATCTGTAAAATCTTGCAATATTCCTAGTTTTTGTTTAATTATTACTTGAAATTTAATTTACGGCTGTATTTAAGAGTACAAAAAATTGTCGGAAAAAGTGCAAGCAATGACCAATCATTTTCCGCAGACTCGTTAAGGGTGTGCAATTAACCGATTATTTCGAAATAACCCGTAGCGGGCCGCACATGCCCCGACGAGGCGTCCTTTGTCGGCGCGAGCCTTGTTGACATTTTGTGGAGCAAATCTTCGTGCCGCGGCAGCTTTTATCTCGTATAATCGTTTATTTGATGGATGTTCATACGTTAATAAATTGTGTACTCTGGTAGGTAAATAGGCTTAATTGTCCTATTTATAGTTCTTAAGAAACCTAAAATAGATTTCTATAAAAAATCCTAATGAGAAATTTAATTCGAAATTTAATGTCGAATTTATTTTACACTTTAAACTCTTGTAAGCTTGACGGTTGTGGGTTCAATTTCCATTTGTAGAGGATAAATTATTTAATTTGCTCAGGAAGTGAGGGAATCTTTCTTTCCTTGTTAATACAAGACAAAACACTTTGAGTTCCACCGAAAATGGGGAACGAAGTGTCTTAACATTAGGCTTTCCGCCCTTTGTCCACTCTGCTATATGCGGAAAATAACATGAATTAATTAAAACCATTTTATATTAATTAATATTGAAATGTAATTAACAAATTCTTCGTTCTCCAGGTTCACATCACAAAACATAGTTTAATATCTATTATAAGGAAAATAAAAATATTTTATTCAGTGATTAGTTTATTTATATGTTTGTTATTCATAAGCCACATGCACTGTTAGCGTCCGTGGTTACATTGGCTCAAATTTTGTTGATTCGCAATTTTACATAGAGAAAAAATATTTTAATGGCTCAAAAATATCATTTAATATACAAATTTTTTTTGTAACAGATTTTACATTATCACTATTTATAGAAGTTTTGTGCTACGTGAATCAACCGTGGAATATTTTGACATTATTTCATATTTTTAGACGTTTTAGTAATAAATAAAATTTATAAATAAATCATTAAAACTTCCATAAATATAAATATGTATATATATTGTATTTTAAGATGTCAACGCTTTCTAGAAGTATGAAAACGAGACCGCCTCCAAAGGCAGTTCACCTCAAATTCACCCTCCGATTGGTCGATCGACAGATAGCTACAATTTTTGTATCACATGTCATTGCTTTTCAAGTGTCAACAACAAGAAATTCAACTGGCATGTACTACGTAGGTACTGACGCTGAATACCACAATACTTTTATTTTTTTCACTCATCCATATTAAATTAATGCATGTCGCAGTTCTACTTTTTGCTGGTATCCCATCATTACATTTATTTATTGCCACAGCTTGTACGCCAGTTTACTACAATATCTATCAACTATGTAATGTGAATGCCATTTCTTATAGAATCAACTTTTACTTGATATTGTAAATGTTATTTATTTCTCAATACAAAATAAATATACGTTAGTAAAAATATACAAATTGCAATAACTTAAAAAGTTGCTTTAATATAATTTAAGAGAAAATAGATCGATAAATTGTTGTTTTTTTTATTGTGTGATTATTTTCTACTAGAGATATGTTATAGAACATAATCCGCTTATAAAATTCATTCATATACATATATTTCATGTCATCAACGGTGATTTTTTTTGGAATCTTTCTTATTTAACAAAAACATTAAATTAATTACACCGTTTCTTTATTACTTTTAATTTAAAAATGTACAATCCAATATACTCGATTAATCCATTAAAAAAATCAATTTACAATTGTTCAATATACCAGGTATTTAAAGACATACATATCTACACAATCATTTAATTTTAATTTGTATATTTATGTCATCTACTAATATATAAATCATTTATGGACTTCATTCATAAAAATAAATATGCAACAAACATTAAAACTTCAAACACCTATATAAAGTAATTTGTGCTTCGGCATTTCTTCTTAAATGAGAAGCCTATTCTTATTGCAATGGTATTGTATGAATACAGATGAGTTATTTGATTTTTATTAATTGAACTGCCAAGCGGGACGCAATCATGGCAGCAAGAACAACAGGGCGCATCTGCTCCATTTATTAATACCACCGGCAATAAAACATTTGAGACACGTTCTTACGAATCAATACTCGCGTTTCATTATGAATTATTTATATATTTTATTGTCGCTTTATCGCCTGTATCGCTTTGCAGCGGATGCCGGGCGTCTTTCCCGCTTGAAATAACAATCAGTGTATAATATTTATTTTTGACAAATAACTGGTCAGCAATGGATGTAGTCTGGTTTTTTCGCGGCCGGCTGCGATGCTGTGGTACTCGAATTCCAGTATGCTTATTGTGTGAATATACATAAGCGACGCTGTTTGTATGTTACATTCGCTTGGTAATTGAGCGACGTCTGTGTTTTACAGGCTACGCTCTCTTAATTCTTTATTTTACTATAGCTTACCTTAATACTTACTTACCTTACTTATCTTATTACTCATTATCTTCTCGCTATTTGTTCTGTTAACTATGCGTCCTTCTATAGTAGTCATTATAACTATAAAATTTATTAGAGCTGACTGTCAATTTGAATTTACTCCAATCTATGAGAAGGCACCTTTGTATCTGATATCTATATCTAATAGTATAACTACTATATAATAGTATAACTACGCGAGATCAATTGTTATAAATATATAGCCCGTGACGATTGTTAACAATGAGTCGCTTTATATACCTTCTGAACAGTATCTAGTAAAAATGGTTTTCCTTCTCAGGTGCCTATATTCATACATATATTAAACTATTATTAAACTAAACGAAAACTTGATTATAATATCAATTGAACTATGTACTTTATAAATTTAACGACAGCAAACTATGTCGATAATTTTGTTAAATTTGAAATTCCTTTTTAAGTTATAAAGAAAACGGTAACGCCCACACACTTCTTGAGGTGTGGACTGTAACATGTTTGTAATGCGCTTATTTATCAGTGTCATGTCAAAAAATGACCACACTTTGCAACTCGATGCAAAAAATGGTTGCTTTTGGCTATAGGCTCATTATCGTTACGGGTGAGTGTCGACTGAAGGAGAGTGATAATGTAATGTAGACACGAAAACATATATTATATTTTGTGTTCGGAAAGATATCTAAAATATCATTAAGCTATTAACAACATAAATTTTATCATTTAAATATCACATAATTTATGTGGATTTTATTATAAAGACAATAATATTATGCTAAATTACAATAAATAATTATTTTAATCAAATTACAACTATTTTTTTGTTATATTTTTTTTTCATAAACTTTATAAACTTTTTTTCTTTTGGTTAAAATAAAACTTTGTACAGCTTTGTACATAAATTTTACAGTAAAAATTCTAACTGCTCAAAAGCTTTTGCTTTTTTACCATTTCACTATAATATTGGTAAAAGATGAGAAAAGATAATAAGCAGTACTTACAAAGCTTTAATGTATTTAAATTAACTGAACCAAAGAGTTACTTATATGTACATCGCAGTATGAAAAAGAGAACAAATATGAAATAAATGAGAATTTCGTCCGGCATGGACTTCGCAAAGAGACTTAATGAGAGCTTATTGTCAATCGACTGTCAATTGACGGTATGCAAACTGCGGCCGTCGCGGTCATCTGATTGTTTGTCTGTACACGAGCTTACTTGTGCCTTTTTATAGAAAATATTTTAGTTGTTTTATTTTTTACGAAAGCCTTAAACAATTCCTTAAAAGTATGATCATTTACTGACAGTAAATATTAATGATTACATAATATATACACAATTATAAATATTTGTTAACGTAAGCCTAAGTATACACACATAGTGTTACAGAAACCCGACTTGCAAATTAATTCGTATCTTCAAAGTATACATGGATATTTGCATCGTTTTAGCTTATCTGAATTATCGTTATAAATTTATTTAATAAATCTCTGGAGGATCGTCGTTTTTATCGGGACTCTGTATAACAAATGTCCCACACAGACCGCCTTGTAAAGAGGCCGAGTATTTTAATTAATGACACTAGCAGGAAACGTGCATTTTCTGTTTATTGATATAAGATTCGATCGTAGGTGTATATTGCTTTAATTAGAATTATTTTAATTTTTTTAAAACATAATATTTTCTTATTTAATAAAAAAATGTTATAACCTATAATTATTTTATACTTAAAGCATTTAACTGGTTATAGGTTTTCTTACAGTTATATGTAGTATAATCAGTAAGTATTGTATTATTAAGAGTAATTTACAATCCTTGACAAGAAATTCCAAATGTCAGCCGGCTTTCCTTTTGAAGTCACATTAATTTTAAACATGTAAGCAACAACATATATTATTTATATTTGTGGCTTTAAGCTGGATTTTTTTAAAACAGTCAAGTAATTTCGCTTAGTATTATATACTTGTGAGTACATAAATGATAGAATATTATTGTGGAAAGCAACAATTACATTTAGTGTGGCTTAAACAACGCAAATATCTGCGATTGACAAGCCATGTAAATAAATATATATGATAAATAATGTGAAATATAAGGTTTATATGACTACGACGACTACGACTACGACTGTAGGATAAGAGTAGGCTAAGGTTAAAACATATGACCAAAATGAATCATTTCATGACCATGTAAGGGCCTATTACAAATTATTTAAAAAAAGTATATTCAATGTCAAAATCTGTACATATTAAAAGTAAAGTTCAGAAATAAAATACAAATGAAATAACACAAAAAATATTATCAATACTTATACTGTATCCGTGCACTTTAAACCGGCAGTCTTGATTTAATTTATCCTTTATCCCGCCGTAATCACAATGGGCAGGAAGTGAGCGCGTGCTCTCCACGAAATTGAAGCAAGCTCCATCTGAATTATTCAATACAATTTTGCCAATAAATTAATGCTCACGCAGAGACTTCGCCACACATACTAATGGCGACACGCGGCACGCCACTTTTTGCTGTTGCTTCATTCAACTTTCCATTGATACAGCAAAGGCAAAAAGTTGCTGGACCTCTTCCACACATCCATCAATCCATCCTAACTAACATTACTGTTTTTTATTTCCGACAAGGACGTGATCGTTTCTGTTTTGGTAAGGTGATGAGAATCCATAATTATACTGTCAATTGCCCGGACGTGGACTGACAGGACTACTAATTTATTTTCACAATTAATTTGTGCTTATGCTTTTGTATAGAAATATGAATGTAGCACAAACTTTATAGGAATCTCAGATTAGTTCGTTCTTTTCTACCAGTTCATGCATCTCCCACATATTAATGTAGCTACCTTATAATTTACAGTAAACTGGTTTCGAGTAATCTACGCATAAGTATTGTAAAGGGCAATTTAAAAGGCAGTAATAAATAGCATGGTATTTGCCATTGGATATTTTAATTAAAGCCATTCAATTTACGAAATGAATTAGTTACTTACTGATATTAACTGCAGTGCTCTAACTTATATACAAAATGCCCTAAATGATGATTGAACAATAAAACTGAATGCTTCAAGATAGGTATACTACATAGTACTTATGTACATTTCTAGTAATATTACACAAATGTCTGCATTTGAAAAGGGTTTGCGTTGCAGTGAATTAATTATACATTACATACAGTACATTAAAAAATCACCAAATATGAAGACGTCTAACAAAACAGTATGTTAAGTGTATACGAAGGTATCAATCCAAAAATCAGGTAGCGCTAAAATATGGTTGAAACAGGTAGAAAATTAATGACGACATGATGTAGCTCATTATAGCGAGTACATAAAGCGATGGCAGCGATAAGTGACGGGTGCATTATAACAGTAAAATTATATATATAAATAGATTGAAAATATTTTTTTTATTTAATTTTCCTTTCTTTTGTTATTATATAATATAGTTTATTAAAATATAACATTATTACGTTACTGAAATAGTTATTTAATGATAAATTCCTAAAAGATTTCTCCTTCTTTTTTACTTACCTTTCTATCACTGTTTACTTTACTATTTTAAAGCAATTTGAAGATATATCTTTGGTTATCAAAACGCAATTTCTCTTGCAGTAGATAAATCAAATTGAACATTTCTCTAGTAACGCGTAATCTAATCGAATTCAGCGGTAGCTAAGTCGAATTATACTAATAAGAAATCGCAAGGAGCGGCGCCGGAGCAAATTGCGCCTACCCAATGTTTTCCTTTTGTATTTCGATACCGAACACGACCATTGGTCGATTTTAATGAGCTTGGATCAATGGGCGTAATTATTTCTTGTATCATTCTTTGTTGTCGTCGCGAGCGTGCTGTCATCTCATATGGTAGGGCCGCGGTTCCTTCTCATAGGCAGCTTGCGCCAGTTTTTGCGTGCGTTTTTGGAAAATATCCCATTGCATATTCCAATTACAGTCCGTATGTATGGAAAGAAGCCCCATCTGGAACAATGTATAACAAGCTAACTATCCGTTAACCGATTGCCGTATAAGTAGCTCGTTTTCATGTTGCTTTAATGAGATACCTCATGGATACTTCACATTTAAGACGTCTACTAAAACTATTTTCAGTATGCACAATTATAAGTATATATTGTTTATGCTTAGAGTATATTCTATTCTGCTCTATTTGTACTTATACATTCAATTTTAATGATAATTAGAAATTCTTGTATTTTAGAAAAGGAAAATATTTAATTACAACACACATTTTTAAGCGAGCCCATATCCAAAGTACCAGTTATCTCTTAGTAATGCTGAGAGCCATAATCAGCGCCTGTTCACTCATTATGCTTAATTTCTTAATCGTCTTAATTGAAATGTTAAGCTGGACTAAGATAACTCATTAATGCACGTGTCCAACACGTTGCAATGTTACCTTTACTTTTTATTCTTTTATGGAGCCGTAATGGACCTAACACACGGTTAGTGATATAAATAAAAACAGTTTACATAAATACATATTTAATAGGTTCATTAAACAATTTAAAGCGCCTAAAAATTGTTTCTTTTATTGTTTCAAGCCTGTTGTAGCATATCAAATTTGATATAAGTGAAATGATCCGAAAATTCAAAATTTAAAATTTTGTAAGGAAGTTTCACTGGTATAGGTACTTGTACTATAACTTACGATCAATTGAAAACGTTACTTATTTATTAAGTTGGTAACGTTGTTTTGACATATATGTAGGTTGTGTTCAAGTTTTTATATATAGATATAATATATGATTTTAAAGTCGATTAAATTTTATTGTAAATATATTTAGATTTTTTACTATTTCTGTTTAAACTTATCCAAATAGCTAAGAAATCGAGGAACATAATTAAAATATAAACGTCGAATAAAGGATCCTCTTCCTATTACCTTAAAATTAATTAATTTTGTTGTGTTAATTTGGACCACTACCGGATAAGAACCTTGACCCTCCGTAGATTATTAGAATTCTTGATTGTATATTAGATTTAATATTATCAAAAAGGTATAGCAACATATAATTTTTTTCTTACATATACATATACTTATATTTCAGTAGGCAATAGCTTGTAAATTTCATTTTATGGTTTCTATTACAGCGAGCGGCGTACGACCGTATATCCTGTATTTCCATTGTTCTACCGCTAATTGAATTGATGCAAATCATAGATTATAACATGGATTAATTGTCTATTTGTATATTATACTAGTTTTGGAAATTTGAACTTTCGAGCGCTTTGCATCAGTAACACACAAAAGAGTATGGTAAAAAAAAGATAACATATTTTAAACACAGTATAGTAAGTTACTAACAAATAATCTCCCTAGGACGTACAAGGGAAGAATTAACCCCAGGCCGTGGACACGGCTACAGTTTCGTTTGTCAATCCGTTATTATATCAAACTAACGTCAACAGTTTTATTGTCTCGCTAACTGTCCTGGATTCTTGCCTCTATATGATCTCTCTAGTACGGTGAAATAACAACTTTAAAGTTTTTCGTATGTATTTTTAACCCTAATACTATCTTTTATGCCTTTTTTTGTTTGACTTATGTAAAATTTACAGTTAAAGTTCTAGTTTATTATTACCAGATACTAATGAAACTTATTGTTTAAGGACTAATGACATAGGGCCAATAATTTTTTGGAGACATAAGTACATCATGAATGGGCAAAATACGGGAGAGAAATGAAGATGAAAACGTCGAAGACATGATGAGTTAATTATCTAATGAATGTGATATTTCTACATAAACAATGTAAACAATGTAACAAATAATAATTATTTAAAAAGCTAAATTTAAAAAATATAGGTCTCGCACTGAGCTCTCGGCACTAATTTCGTGTTTGCAAGTCAGCAGAAAGTTTAACTATAGGTAGAATTTTGAAAATAATATACCTACACTTATTTCGTATGAAATGAATTACAGATATAAGTTAATTATATTTTATCTGTAATAAAGTCATTAATTACAATTTTTTTTACTTTTATTATTCTAACTTTTTACCAAATTTCAAGGACAACGAAGTACATCTTTATTGCAAACATAAACTTACTTTTGTATATGGAATATGTAATAGATTTATTTATATTTTTATGATTTTTTAAAGTGTTAATCCACACTGAGGATAGAAATAATACTTAAAAAAAAAACCTGTAAAAATTTCTCGAACCCGCGCCTTCTTGCGAACTGTGCAAGCGCTCTCACCGCTGAGCTATGCGTTCTTCATCACGCTACGTTCAAATTTTAACATGTTTTTCTTTAAGTATTTTTTCTATTCTCAGTGTGGATTTTTGAACACTTTAAAAAATAATAAAAATATTTAATAAAAATAGCATTCTCTCTCGCCACAACGATTGTTCTTTGTAATGGTCTTTGTGTAGCGGAAATTTGTAAAAGTCTCCTTACAGAGATGCCAACAATGAAATAAGTTGTATAAACCATGTAAGAATTACGACGCAGCGTGATGAAAAACGCATGGCTCAGCGGTGAGAGCGCTTGCACGGTTTGCACGAGGGCGCGGGTTCGAGTCCCGCTGCGTTCAAATTTTTATAGGTTTTTCTTTAAGTAGATTTATTTATGATGAAATTAATTAAAATTCTATGTTAACGAAGTACCATGTGTAAGTTTTTGATGGCGTTTACTTGGAAGTTCTATTTATTCTGTAGTTCAAGTAGTTATTGATTTAGATATTTACTATCTTAATCAATAACTACTTGAACTACAGTTATTCAAGCTGAAATTAGCTTGATGACTCCACGTGAATTCTAGTCTTGACAGACGTACAGCTAGGCACAAAGTGTTACTGTAAGAGTTCTTTTTTCTTTTGCATACAACCCTTATAAGATAATAATAATGACCTAACCATACATTTGTATTTGCTTACTATTACGAAGTTATTTCGTTTAGATAAAACACACTTACCTATTATATAATATTTTTGTCTCACTGTTACTAATAAAAGTCTTGTGATTTTTATAATTTTTAACATACGATACGATACGGTACTAAATTATTTAAATTTGCCAGTCAGTTGTGGTTTATAATCAAAGTATAAAATTTTAGCGAACAGCTCGTGGCTACGCTCGCTTCAGTAAACTGAATAGTGTTATTTTTAAAATTTAATACCTAAGTACAACATTGCAATTCTTCGACTTTCTCGCATTTATATCTTATCATATTACTTTTCATCTCATATTAAAATTTACATATATTTTATCTTAAAAATTATCAAAAAAATTTTGAATAAAATTGTTATATTTCTTATATTATATTTTTTTTAAATTGTCAAGGAAACATATTTCTATCATCTTATTCCTGTTAGCTTCTGCAATTGATTACTTTCGTACTGAACATTATTGGACATCTTTAAATGAAACTATTATTGATAAATTACTAATAATATATTAGTTACTATTGAAGGAACTGTTGACTATCAAATTATTTGCCATAAATAGTTATTATTCCATAACAATAAATAAATATAACTTGAAAACGAGATATCATTATTCTTTAAGCCTTCAAACTTAAAATTTACAATGAAAACAAACCGGCGCGGGCGAGACCTGGGGCTATGGTTAATATACGCAGGCATAATTTAAAAGTCATCAATATATTTATTACGTTAATGATGTTATTTAAGATGTAATTACTTCTATAATTAAAGCCTATTCATTCGAATGGGCTCTGCGTGGCAAAATTTTACGACTCCCAATTTACTTTAGCTCAACAGCAGTACTTGCCGCACCTAATGGTTAAAGCTTCACCTCTATATTTATGTTTTATTTTTCTTGAATGGAAAAGTAAGTATTTTATTTGTATATTTCTTAGTATTATTCCTTAAAGTAATCACATATTATATTCATAACTTCTAATTTAGCTTTATCAACTAAAGTAATAAAATTCTAGAAAAATTATTTGCACTTAAATATAATTGATATTTAATAATATAATGTTTTTACGAATTAAAAATATTAAAAATACTTTTTTTATGAGGGTTTATTGTTAGGCTTGACGCTGTATCCCTTGTACCTTTTGTTGAGTGGTGGAGCTTAACTTCGCGCTTTATCTTTTTACCAGATCTAAGTATGACAGTATTTATTATTTGAAATAAATGTAGAATAGATTACACTATTTAAAGAATAGAAATGCAGAAAAATAAACTCATTTAAAAATGATTTATATAAATGTTGAATTATTTAGGAATTAATTACTTACGTTATCATTATGATCAACATTTAACCAGTTTGTAAGGCATTTTATGAAGTTGTTTTAATGGGAGGATCTGCATCGTTATTTTATTCCTTGTCATTTGTACTTGTACCCATTGATACAATATATATTCTTTATTGCATATAGAGTAAATAAAAGGAATTTTACATAGGAAAAGTATATATATATATATATATATATATATATATATATATATATATATATATATATATATATATATATATATATATATATATATATATATATATATATATATATATATATATATATATATATATATATATATATATATAATATATATATATATATATATATATATATATATATATATATATATATATATATATATATATATATATATATATATATATATATATATATATATATATATATATATATATATATATATATATATATATATATATATATATATATATATATATAAGGAAAATAATCTACTTTAGAATATTTTTTGGATACTATTTTTACAATATTTTCGGCAGGCGCATGCATGTCTTTTTTCTTATATATATATATATATATATATATATATATATATATATATATATATATATATATATATATATATATATATATATATATATATATATATATATATATATATATATATATATATATATATATATATATATATATATATATATATATATATATATATATATATATATATATATATATATATATATATATATATATATATATATATATATATATATATATATATATATATATATATATATATATATATATATATATATATATATATATATATATATATTGTAAAAATAGTTATATAGAAATATTGTAAAAATAGTATCCAAAAAATATTCTAAAGTAGATTATTTTCCTTACATTCTCCACAAAACCCGAATCATGAAAAACATTTTGTATGCGTTTGCAACGACTCATTGTCATAAAAATAAAATCATTGAATTATTGCAAAAAAGTTTTCCACTTCAGACAGGTGTGGATAATTGATTGCTTTTACGCTCTGGTAGCCGCTAAATAACAGTCACTTTTTTGGTGTGACCTTTTTACATCAACGATTTACTATTCAGCTTACAAAGTGATAAACGATTAACTAAACCGCGGAGAAGTATCATAGAAAAAGTATAACACTGTGTTGTTGGTAAAAAATCTTAGGTATAACATATAACAAAAATAACTAGATTATGTGCAAGAGGGTTCATCTCGTGGCACGAGTACTGATAACTGCATCTAATTCTAGAATTACATATTAATAAGAAAAACAATTTACAAAAATTAAATTACTTAAATTTGCCAGCGGTTGAGTGCATTACTCATGTGTTTTTTAGTCAGAGATTATTAATACTCTATAATATTCTAATATTATAGATTTTCTTTATTTGTACGGAAAATGGGTTCAGAAATTTCATAATTTTATGACAACCGAAAACAAAAACGAATAAGTTTATTTTCCATTGCTTTAGGCCTAGATGTTCGGTAAATCATATATTTTTGAGAATTTGATAGTTAGCAACTCTAAACTCTTACTAATTATTTATTTGCTCTTTGCTCACTAATTCTTGCCGATGTTATATTTGGTATTGTATTTAATTTCTTTCTCATGTATATGTATGATAAATAATTATTGATTGGCATCACAAAATATATAGTTTTTTTTTATATTTTTACCAGTTGTCTTAATAGCCATGTTATACCTACACCTATTTTTTAATGTCAATTTAAAAATCTCTTTCTTAATGAAGAAACAAATCAAATTCGATTAATTTTAATTCAATTAGGTAATGTAGTCATTTTTCTTGTTTTCAATGCTGTCATGATTATAAACAAATATCCTGAAAACAAAACATAATTGTCATTATTTACCTACATATTTAGGGGAAGGTTGCTATCATTGGACCACTTAACTTTGTGACACCATATCTCATGAAATATCACCTACAAATTAAGACAATTAATGGTATCCGATGCTTTTTTACGTAAATTAATGATATATTAATTATTGGCAATGAAAGTTGAGAGGTTTTAGAATTATTCTAATACAAATTTTCAATGACGAGTTGCTTTCTTTGGACCACCGTCGCCATGAATGGACCACTAAGTTGCTATCATTGGACTTTGAAACATTTGTATTAATGGTCCAATGAAGGTGACGCAAATGAAGCACTAAATAAGAATTACTTTTTTAGTTCAATTTTTTTTATTAAATCGTTTATAAAATTGTACTGCTCATAGATAGCTCTTAGTTGAGTTGGAAACTTATATCTGGATGGCGCTTCATGAATGTATTATCAATAGTATTATCAATAGTACTATTTACCCAGCAGCTTCTTTGGTTTTATTAAAACGATGTTTAATTTTATTGGAAGCTAATTGGAAAACAAGCTGCCTGACACTTTTCAGAGTAAAACTAAAAAAAGAATTCTCTATTCAATAAGTGATTGCTCAATTCAGTTTCTAAAGCCTTAGGGAGATCTCCTTTTGATCCCACTATTTGAATTTCTTCCACAGTTTTTTGATTTTTCCCATCTAATTGTCTTTTTAATGTGGCTTTTGGAACGACATACATTCGAGTTGTTTCATTTAATCTAATAGTTTTTTTAAAAATTCTGTAGTGAGTTTCATACTAGTAACCAATACTATTTCTTCTTCTTTTCCTCTGCTGACATTCTGGAATATATAAATATAATCCAATTATAAGTAAAAGGTAGATATCTATCTACATGCAATACTAAAATATTCAATTTGCAATATAAAAAATCACTATTTATTAACGTTGATATTAGTTTCTTTGATTGGACCGGTCCAATGATGGCGTCACCATTCCGGTCCATTGATGGCAACAAGGCATATAAACAGAACGAAAGCAATTATTAAAAAACGTGCAAAATTACGTAAAAAGCTTAGTACTGTATGTAAGCGCAGATAAATTTGCTATTCAAATCTAACACAATCATTAAACATTAATTAAAACAATTTGACTTACATGAGTTTGTTGATGGCTCGGTTATTAGATCACGGTCACCACTAACACAAGTACACATCTCACTATTTACCACGCATCGCGAGCGCACAGAGGTTTTGTGGGTAGTCAAGGGGACCGGTACTGTTGCCTAGCAATGTATCAAACTTGCTGTAACATGTATAGTTTTTGAAAAAATTGAGTGGTCCAATCAAAGAGCCGGTCCAATGATTGCAACCTTCACCTAAGTGTAAATCTATTGATCCATACAAAAAGCATTGTAGGCATGGCAGCCTGTACTTACTTGTAAAGGTAGTAAATAAATTTAATTTCGATCTTACAACAGATAGCGAGACTGGTAAAAAAGATATCCTTATAAAGTTGCTGCTTTTAGGGTTCTGCGAAGTAAAGAGTAAAAGAGAAAACCTCATAGGATCAATTTGTTGCCCGTTTTCCGTCCGTCTGTTAAGGTTACACTGTATCCTTACAGACGTACCTCAATCTGACATAATATCAAATTTGTCAAATCTATAGTCTTTTGGAGAGCAGATAAAATGAAACATCTAAGTCAATGAAATTAATATGTACTAGTATGTGTGTTTCTTACAAAAAAGCATTGTTTTATGCTTGTACCCGCTCTCCAATTATTATGAAATCTGCGTACGTTACAAATTTTTTTTTTTTTTTTTTTTTTTTTTTTTGTGGGTAGGCGCGAATAAGTGAACAGCTGTTTTTAAAGGCTCTTTATTTTTTAATTATAATTATTTTATTTACGAAGATTTTAAGCATACATATGTGTTTGTGATTTTAAGTACATACCGCTAGTGTTTTCCTTTATTGAGTTCCTTCACTACTACTACAAACTATTTACAAAAATACTACATATTTGACCATGGATGCTATCAAGGAGTCCATTACTGCTATGGCTGATATGTTTAACGCCAGGATGAACGAATTCTTCTTTTTCATGGTGTTAGTGAGAGCAAGTCGGAAGATGTGAGTAAAAAGGTTACAAATCTTATAACGGATGACCTTGACCTTCCTGACTTCACTATATCATGTATCAGGTCAGCTTATCGACTTGGGCGCTCGCATAATGACAAACCTCGACCTATAGCTGTAAAGTTCTCAACACCACAGATGCGTCACAATGTATGGGTAGCCAAAACAAAGCTTAAAGGTTCAGGTGTCACAATATCTGAATTCCTCACGAGAAACCGTCATAATGTTTTCATGCTCGCCAGGCAGCGTTTCGGCGTGGGAAAGTGTTGGACACGAGACGGTCGTATTAACATCATTGCTGCAAACGGCTTGCGATACAGAGTGGAGTGTTTAGCTGACCTTCAGGGAGTGCCCGTTGCTGCAAATAATTCATCACCAGCGTTACATGAGACTGCAGTAGCTAAAAGTTCTGACAAAGTTAATAAAGTGGTTGTGCAAAGGTGTAAAAGGGTTACCAAAAAATGATGTTTCATGTAAATAATTTCATGTATTCCTTTAGTTCTATTTTTTTTTTTTTTTATAAGTATTGTTCTTTTTTATGTTAAATTTATATATATATTTCTTTTTCCATACACTTATAATAATATTTGAAATTATAACTTTACTTTACACTCCTTAGTTTACTTTTTATTGATTTATTTACATATAACAAAATACATATCAACTTTATATTTGTGATAATTTATGTGACGCTTGTTACAGATTAAATAAAGCTTTCTTTCACAGATTATTAATTGTTGCGTTAGATGGCTAGATTTTGTCCTTTTTTATGTCATTATAAATTCTCTTAATTTCTTATTTTTGTACGTTTTACTTTAATATTAGCTATTATTTTAATGTTACTTTTTAGATGTGATTATTTTGTGTATATTTATTTTTATTATGTCACATATTTCTTTCCTTTTTTCTTTTTTTGTAATATAATTTTTATATATATATGTATTTTTTTTTGTTGTTACTATTTTTTTTTTCTCTCATGGTCAAATATTTTTATTTTTATTTTGTTATTTTATTTTTTTTTTGTTTATGTTACGTGGAAGTTATGTTCTTAATTATATTAATCCACTTTTTGTGTGTATCCGTTTTATAATGTAGTAGATTTAGTTTTAATAGCTTTTTGTACAGTATTTCTCTTTTAGTATTTTTTTTTTTTCGTTTCACTTTTTGTATTTGTTTGTTTTTTTTTTTTTTATATATTATTTTAATTAAGTAATCAACTCATCTATTCCTTGCAACTGGCGGGTGCTTAGTTAATAATTTAAGTAATTTTATTTTTAAATCTTATTAAAACTTGTATATATTTATATATTGTATATCTTATATATCTTGATTTAAATCATTGTTATTATTAATATTTATATTATATTATTTTAAAAATCTAAGAATGGCAAATAGTGATATAGAAATTAACGACTCCTTTTCCTCCTCTTCCAGTGGGTCGAGTAGTACAGACTTTCTCAGTATTCCCTCACTAAGTGATAACCTTGATAGTAATTTCTCAGATGTTGGGAAAAATTTTAATATTGTTCATATCAATGCACAAAGTATTCCTGCCCATTACTCAGATCTTCTCACTTCATTCAATAATAGTAATATTCATGCAATATTAGTATCAGAGTCGTGGCTAAAGCCGTGTCTTCAATCGACTTCTTATTCACTCCCAGGGTTTCATCTGATTCGTAACGATCGTATAGGTCGCTCCGGGGGTGGAGTTGCTATATACCTGCGCTCACAAATAATATTTAATATTATTGCTCAGTCGGAGCAGCAAGCAAATGGTATCCCGGAATTTCTTTTTATAGAAGTGCTCCTTTCCCACACTAAGGTGTTGCTAGGAGTTTACTATAGCCCAAACCTTACGATTGATTACTTTTCATCACTTGAAACCCTGTTAGAGCAACTTAAGCCATTATACCCTCACACAAATTTAATGGGCGATTTTAACACTTGCCTATTAAAAGATGATCATCGAGCGACTCGTTTGAAGTCCTTGGCTACTGGTGCTAGTATGCATATACTTCCTCTCGCTGCTACCCATAAATTTCCTAATTGTGTACCTTCACTTCTGGACTTAGTTCTTGTCTCATCTATTCCTCATGTTGAAAAATATGGTCAACATCCTGCAATAGCTTTCTCTTATCACGATCTTATTTATTTATCATATAAAATAAAACCTCCAAAAGCGAAATCAAGAATTCTTCTGTGACGTAATTTTGGTGGAATAGACTGGAAACAACTGCATGAGGACGCGACGTTCATTAACTAGGATGATATTTCTAATTATGATACAATTGATGATCAAGTTGTTGCTTTGAATAGGTTGTTACTACAACTTTATGATAAACATGCTCCATTACGTCCTGTTCGATTGAGACATCTTCCGGCACCTTGGTTGACTGAAGACATAAAATCCCTACAAAATAAGAAAAATGCAGCAAAATTACGCTATAAATTAAACCCGAATGATAAAAATAGATTGAAATACAAAAAAGCTCGTAATCATTGCAACAGGGTGTGTAGAGACCAACAACGACGCCATATTCATAAATCTGTAATCGAAGAAAACGACCCTTCGAGAGTATGGAAATTTCTTGAGACAATAGGAGTAGGTAAAGCTCGTCAAAGTGTAAATCCTCAAAATATAGACTTAAATAAGCTTAATAAGCATTTCTCCTCTTCTAGTAGCATTGATGATACTACCAAGCAAAACACACTAAATCAATTTACTGCTTTGACCTCTCCTAACGTTCCTAGCTTTTTCTTTAATCAATTTGCGGAAAGTGATGTTGAGAGGAATATTATGGCAATCAAGTCTGATGCTGTTGGAGCTGATTCTGTCAGTCGTAAAATGATCATCCCTTTACTTGATATATTATGTCCTATCTTGACGTCCATGCTCAATTTTTCCATTAAAAGCTGCGTGTTTCCTTCAGCATGGAAGGAAGCACAAATCATTCCCTTACCCAAAAAGAATAATCCCATCTGTGATAACGATTATCGGCCAATTTCCATTCTCCCTTTCCTGTCTAAAGTCCTGGAACGCCTAGTGCAAAATCAACTTACACATTTCCTTTCTAAAAATAACCTTCTCAATCCTTTACAATCTGGTTTTCGTCCTGGTCATAGCACGACAACTGCACTTCTTAAAATTGCAGATGACATTAGAGAAAGTATGGACAGAAAACAGCTCACAATATTAGTTTTGCTAGATTTTAGTAATGCTTTTGGTACCGTCGATTTTGACATCTTGCTTGCCACTTTAGCTTCTCTTAACATATCTCCTAACGTAATTGATTGGCTTCGTAGTTACCTGTATGGTCGCCGGCAGCGTATACGAATTAACGATTCGTATTCAGACTGGTCACATATGAGTGCCGGTGGTCCACAGGGTGGCGTGTTGTCTCCTCTTTTATTTTCTCTTTTTATTAATAATATTTCTCATCATATCTCTTCTCTTTACCACCTCTATGCAGATGACTTACAAATTTATTGGCGTTCACAAGTATCTGAAATGCGTGCTGCAATTAATTTTATAAATAATAACCTATTAAACATATCCAGATGGAGTAGGTCTTTTGGACTGCAACTAAATCCAAGCAAGACACAAGCTATAATTGTCGGTAGTCCAAAGCTTATTTCTAAACTTGACGTGAGCACCTTGCCTGCTTTAACTTTAGAAGGTCAAATAATACCGTTTCAAAAGACAGTTAAAAATCTTGGGATTATTTTTGACCAAAATATGTCTTGGGATCCGCAGATCGGCCAAGTTAGCAGAAAAATGTTTGCATCAGTTGGGAATCTTTTTAGATTGCGTAATTTTCTACCTATTCCAGCTAAAATTACGTTAGCACAATCTCTCCTTCTACCAATACTTGATTACGCTGATTCATGTTATCTGGATCTAAAAGAGGAGCAGTTAAACAAACTTGAGCGGTTACAAAATCTTGCTATTCGGTTCATATTCGGGCTCAGAAAGTATGACCATGTCTCAGAGTTTCGTAAAAAGCTCAAGTGGCTCCCAATCCGTCTTCGCAGGAATACTCATATTCTCCATCTTCTTTTCTGTATACTCTTTGATCCATTTACCCCTCTTTACCTCAAAGAGCGTTTCCAATTTCTAGGACGCTCTCATCCCTGCAATCTCCGCTCAGACCAAAATTTGACACTAAAAATTCCCTCCCACTCTTCTTCCTTCTATGCTAACTCCTTTACAATCACAGCTTCTCGTCTCTGGAATGATTTACCTAGTAATATCAGACGGGCCAAATCATTTTATACTTTTAGGAGACTTTTAAGACGACATTTCCATGCCCTCTGATCATCGTTTATTTATATTTACATCACTGCCAATGTTATTTTGTAAGTATATACTATGTGTATGTTTGTATGTATGTATGTATGTATGTATGTATGTATGTATATTTGTTTGTATCTGTATGTATATGTATATGTGTATGTATGCGTATGTATGTGTGTATGTTTTTTTTTTTTTTTTTTATGTTTTTATTGTTCACATCCCCAACCCTTGTCCTTTCTATATGTCCTATGCCTTAAGGTTGCCTGGAAGAGATCGCTATTTTAGCGATAAGGTCGCCTCTTGTACGTCTCTTATTTTGTTTGTTTACTTTCTTTGTTGTTTTCTTTATGGGTGTACAATAAAGAATATTATTATTATTATTATTATTATTATAAAATACTAATGTTCTTTAAACTAGAGTTTTATAAGTGTATTACAGCAAATATGCAATTTGTTTGTGAACATACATACATTTAGTCAAAATTTGTAGTTAAGCAAAACACCCGTAAAGTTTAATTTATTAGTTTTTATTAAACTAAACCATAATTATGGAACCGATATCGGACCTTCAGTGTCTAAGTAACACTCGCACTTGTCAGATTTTTATAAATTTACAATCGACTAAGATGTACGCAACTCTGATAAAAACTATTTAATGAATCGATAAAAGATTTTTGTATCGTATTGCGTGCAGTCAGTACGCCGATACAAAAAGACAGTTCCGCAGTTAAATTTTTTATTCAGATATCCAAAAAATATAGTCAGATTTTTAATAAATTTTAAAACTTGGCAAAGTCTCAAAACTAGTTTATGCTAATAATTTAACTGTTAAAATATTTGTTAATGTAACTTTCATTAATTATTAAAGTAACTTTTTAAGAAGAACGTGATTCTATGGTTTGAATATGTCGAGATAATGAGTAGAGAGACGAAAGATTGGTAAAAAAGATATATGAAGTAAAAGTGAGTTGTAAGAGAGGTAAGGGAAGACCTCGGCCTTAATTTCTGAAAAATAATACAGTAATAGTATCGAAGATACTGGTGGAAGATCAGGTAAAAAGCAGAGTTCTATCGCCTAAAATAAAAGGTTTCGAAAGGTGATTTAATATTGTTTACAAGTATATACAAAAAAATGCCATATACAAAAAAATAAAAATTATTTCAAGCGTTTTTATTCCGTATTTTTAGTCCAATAAGCCAAGAATCTAGGACCTACAATTGTACAAATGTTTGTTGTACATTAGAAATAATTATCTATACAAACTTAAGAAAAAAAACATAAATAATATTTATATTTAAATTAAATGCCAAATCATTATTTAAAAATTTATGTAACATTGTTTCCCCTTAAATAGATATAAAATTTTAAAATTCAGACAATAAAGAAAAAGGTCACTTCTATAAGAGCTGCAAATAAAATATTAATAAACGTCGCGGCTTCTCAAACAATCCCATAAAAAGCACCTACCGCTTCGTTAGAACTACATATTTTTTTATTTTCCAAACTTCTAACAATAACATGGACAAACTAACCAGTTATAAACTTGTCCAAGGCTCCGGTCGATTAGATACGCTGAAGCGAGCCAAAGGTGTGAATCGACATTTAATAAAATAATTTATCGGGCGCTGATGCGTTTTTAATGACAACCTGGTCAACGGTCGTCTTTTTGTGGTGACAAGTGAAGTAATAGTCGCGAAACAGTTACTTTGCATGGAAAATGAGGATTGAAACGTGTATTGGTAGCTCGGAGGAGATAATTAGGTACTTAACTTCACATTACGCTAATTATTATTTGTTTGCATAGTTGATGGCACATACTACATTATAAGCTTTATTATCGTGTATATTTTAATATTTTTCAAGTTATCGTTCATATTTCATGGACATGACTATTTATGGAAATAAATTAACGTCGTAGATTAATATCTTTTTACATGGCTTTGAATAATGTAGCTTTGGCTTAAATGATTTTTTAATTACAATAAAGCTTGTGTAGTAAGTAACGAAAATAAAAATAAATTTTAAGTTATATTTTACCTGCCTACCAAGGTTCAATGATTATAGCCTAATTTTAAAAAATTCTTGCCAAAATCTTTTTAATCAAATTTTTAATAATCTTATCAATGATTTTATGATACAGTTTTTTATGTTATGTTGTAATTACAAGAACTTCTCTATTAGGATGAAAAACAGTAAATAAATTAATAAAATTTACACAATATTAAAAGTAGTCCATAAATAACTTAGGAAGTCCTACTCATATAGTTATTATGATACAGTGTTGATTAATGTACTATTTTTTATTCACAGTAAAAGACGTTAAAATTATAGCTGATGAAATTTGATTAACGCAAAATATTAGAATTAGAATAATTTTAAAGCAAAATAATCACCTTCGAATATCTTCAAGGTTGATTTTTAAGAAAAAAGCTTCTATGTAAAATGTATAGAATGTTCTGTAAAAGCTAACACTCTTAATAACGCCATTAATATTCAGTTGTAGTAATGTATTGCACCTTCTTTTAATATCAGGTGTAATTTTTAAAGACACAGTTTACATGTTTACTGCAATTAATTATTCTTGAAATTGAAAGTTGCGATCCACGTACGTCGATAACGATGCAATATCGAGACGACAATCGAATAATAAAATGTAATTAAAAGGCTTGGATTCGTAGGTGTGTTTCAATAATAAATATTTATAATTTGAGCATATAAAATAATATCTTTACGAGTAATGTCAAAACTCATGTTTGTATCGCCAATATCTCAATTTGTTGCAACAGCTATGGATTTTAATGTCAATTACTGGACAATTTTCTTTTTTTTTTTGTATTGGATTTTTACACTAGATATTTAAATATCTGAAACTATATTGCATATTGTTCAAGTACATGTTTATTTTATAATGGTTACTCATAACTATTGTCCTAAGCCATTTTTTACTATGTTTGACGACAATACACAATTTTCTTAAGGTTTCCATTACAAACACGGTACTATGATAACCGATGTTACAATAATACTCTTGTCGTATATCACCATCACATCATTTTATTCTCGTTTAAAACGTATGAAGTTCACCGACAGAGATCATCTTACGAAATATAATTTCTACGTGAATACAATGTTAAGTTGCTATCATTTTATAAGATTACTTTATTAAACTATTTAATAAAATTATAAAATAATGGAAATCCAACTTTATCAAATTACTGAAGCTGTGTGAATTAAATTTAAAAAATAAATATATTCTCTCTCTACGACGCTGATTTTTCCGTAATCAGTAAAAAAAGTTTTATATTTTTAGTTAAATGTGCAATATTTGTCATTTTATTTTACGGGGTTGGAAATATTTTCTCAAAAATATTACATAAATTACTTCAAAAATGTATGAAAACAGTATTTATTTTGATTTAATTGTGTTTATTTCGATTTAGTGATTTACGTTTTACAAAATTACTATTAATTTTCGTACAGTGGTTTCACGCATAATATTCTAGTTGAGGGTCGAGAGTCGGAAATAATTATAGCGTTACGGAGCACAATGGGAGGAACCTGCACTAATGTTATTATTCACCGTCAGATTGCTTTATGAGTTTGCATGCTAACGTTTTTGAGTTAAAGTGTTTTCCGATGAATGCTTGCACAAAAACGTGCCTCTTCAATCATGTCTTTCTTAATCGATTTTCGTAAATGCTCTCGGGGCGCTTATTTTTTCACCTCTTATTTCTGTTTCGTCTGCACATTAAATAAGATCGACCCCAATAAAGAATTTATGCATTTTGATGAAATTTACGTTAAATGTTAGGATTTCATCTTGCAAAATCTTATAGGTCCAGTGATGGTTTAAATTCAAATAAAAATCGGTTACGAGTTATACAACCGCACAAACACCACGTAACACGTTTCAAACTACATATAGGTATAACTTTGTAAGGTAAGGCTGTAATAAACATAAAAATTATCAAGTTTGTGATTTTCTTTTTTATGTTTTTCTTTGCAAATTTAACAAGTTATGTCTATGAACTATAACTAATAAGAGTCGATAAATTAAATTAGCTGTCGTGTGCGCTAATTTTTCGGGTTCAAGAGGTAACCGATTTATATATGATGATAATTTTACAGTACAAGTAATATTAAGAAAATGATATTGACAGAAAGACAGACAGACAGGCGGATAAAGTTATCTTCCAATGGTTAATTTTTTTTCTTTTGAAGTACTAACTTTAACGATACTTATTTCTTCGACCGGTAGAAAAAGTGTAGTTAGCACAGTGTTCCGCCATACAGATTCACTAAGATAAGCCAAAATTTTATAAAGCAATATCTTACTTAAGTTTGATTATCTCGTTCAAAAAATTATTTATGCTATTTGTTACCTTATATTAAAAACGATATACATACTAATATGTACATAGAACGATATAGTTACGTCAAGCGTCAAATAGCTCATATCATAAATATATAAGTTTTTTAATATAAATTTTTATCTTTCTTAACATAAAATATTTTTCAAGATAAAATCATTAGTATGCAGAGCGCACGTCTCCACGCCGGGATTCATTCATCCGCGGACAATCAAAAACAAATTGCTGCATCCACGTCCAGGTTTCAAATGGACCGAGACGACCTTTTTCAATCCGAATAATATTTTGTCCATTTCAATGAAGCGTGCATTGCGTCAGAATATTTTATTGTCGATAGTTAACTTTCTTTATGAAATGAATGCCGTACCGAGGTTTATGAAATTATCTCGAGCGCAAATTAAATTAGCATCTCCTTTGCATAAACGCTGTGAGCCACCGACAGCGCGCGCCGCGAGTGCCACGACTGCAAGTTATTATCAATTAAATATAAAAATTCGATCTCAGCCAGTGAGCCGCCATGTCCGTAATTGGCCAGACCATTCCGATGATTGCTTTATTGGTGACTCGCATACATTAGCCAGATATGCAATGTATTATATTTGCCTGCATTTTAATTTCAATTCCCAACACAGTAATGATACGGATATTTATTTTCAAAAAAAGTTTCTCGATTAAATTTCGAGTTCGAGCTTCGACCCGTTCACGTCCACGTAGGCGTAGAGTCCTGGCCACCACCGAATTTAAATAACTTGTTTCAGCTACCGACCGCTTTTGACATAACCCTTGGCTTAAAAAAGGATTTAATTTGCTCTTTCCTTTCTTCATTAGTGATGTTCGTACTTCCATCTCTTTCGTGGTTAAGATCGTCATTTTTGTTAGATGTATAAAAATCGTGTCCTCACAATAAAGGCCCAAGGCAAGGCACGCTCAGGTAGCTTGTTTTTGCGGCCTATCTCGGCTATATTTTCTGTCGTAATATCAAAAGGTTGTTATTTTGTTATAATTTCAGTGAAACAAAGATTTGAAAAAATTAATGCTATCTTAAAGAAGAACAATAGATACATTATTAAATTGTCATTTAATTATAAAAAACATTAAATGAATTTACGAAAATAGAAAATCGAGGACACAGTAAAACAATACTTTGATGTTTATTGCCTATTGCATTGCAATGAGCATATATTTTCAAAAGCCGGTATGCATACTGTGGGTGTTTTATGTTTTAAGTATAATCAAGAGACGCCGAAGACTGCCGCATAAAGCTATCTTATTACATCTCAGTATGTCGAGCCATGTACTCGTACCTATATTAGTAGACATGCTTATGGTCTTAAAATGTGAAATCCAATAAGCTGATTAATTCTATTTTATTTTAATTTTGCAACGTTTAATATTGAGTGATGTAACTTAACGCCGCCTTTTGTTTTAACAACGTGAGAAAATAAACAATTTTTATATTACATAATCAAGCCAATAAATAAATTCACTGTAATAATAGTAAACATAAAATATTAGGCAAAAAGTCAGTAACTTTTTAGTCTAATGACTAAACTTTTAGTCTAAGCTAAAAATAGGTATAAATACATTTTAAAAAATTGTTTTATTTTTTTTATAAAAACATCTCGGAATCGAAACTAAACATAATATTTATAATGAGTAATACAACACCTACAGGACTATTACTAAGAAGATTTTCAAAATATATGAATATATTTCTATATTGACTATATTTATTTTATAATATAAATTCATAATGTACTCAACATTATCTTTCTAAGCCTTCCTTGTTTCCTCCTCTATAGCTTGCGTGACTACTATCGGCCTTTCTAAACAACTATCGTCTCAGGCTAATCCACGCTAATTGAGGCGGAATTCAGCGAGTTTATAAATCACAGTCGGCAGGTTAGGTGAGAGCGGCGAGAGGGAGGCGGGAGGCAAGAGGGTCAGAGAGGCCGTGAGAACGCGCGCGCGCCGCCGGTTCCCAGGCACGCGCCGCCCGCGCCTGTGCGCCCGCGCAGCACACCGAAACAGACTTGTAACTTATGAGCTTGAAATTCTGATACCTCACTATAGTACGTCTGACATTAACTAATCTCGAATTTAATAAAACTAGTTAAATATACCAACGTGGCATATGAAATATCTTCTTTATTAAGACACTGACAAAACATCATTTGAGAAGTATGTAGTACGATTAGTGTAGCGTAATACGATTATTATATAACGACGACCGACCATTTGTGGTTAATTGCCGACTAAGATTCAAATTACAGACGTACGTTTAATATTTTAACTAAAGACTATGAGTTTTGCCGACTTGCTGACAGGCTGATAAGTAGGTTGGAAAGAAATCGACGCAGTATTCGGCAACATAGATAATTTTAAAATCCACAAGGATAAAAAAGATAGTTTTCATGACACTTATGTGAAATGTTTTCGAAGCAAATGAAAATTCAGGTTTTAAGGGAGTACCTAATAAGGTATATACTAGAACTTTTATTCAATTGCCTTAACGTATGTTCTTTCTACATACATAATTTAGCACTTTAATATAACAATAAAAAACTGTCGTTTGAAATATTGATTTTTCACCCCATCCGATCCTTACATAAGGATCTAAAAATTTAAGAACGGTGAAAACAAAGACATTACAAAAATGTAAGATATATAAAAATAGCCCAATGATTGTAATGAAACAAATCAGGTTCCTTCTTCAATTACATTTATTAATACTGAGTACAATTCAGATATCAAAGGGTACAGCATGACTGCTTAATGTTCTCTTCAGAATGTTTTCCCAAGAATGGTCGATCAAATATTTATACTAGTTAATTTATACCCCCACACAGTTGACCACTCCCGATACAATTTAATGTTGCCAACTAAACTATTATAATTTAATTTTTGAAATACAATTCCATAATAAAATATATAATCAAGTATAACCATTAATAAATTATTATAACATCGGATATTACAAATATTAAAATTAATTGATAGACAAATAACGAGTGACGTTCGAAGACAATATCTTATTTCTTTATACAAATAATAATAAAATATCGATAAATTACTGTACAATTAAGTGATAAAATAACAAATCACAACACTCGGCCATCCGACCGCGTGCTCTCTCCGGAGCACGCACTAACATATCACAACACTCGGTTAAGATATATTTACTATGTATACAGAACAATTTTTTTAAAATTCAATTCCAAATTATTAAGAAAACAAATTTATTAACAAACAAAAGTAAATAAAAATTACAATAATACATAATTATACTTAACGCATTTGCACTTGTTATTATATATCCATATATTTACAAGTTATTTTATTTATATAGGTTCACCAGTGGTACTTAGAATATATAATGATAATGACCATTTTCTGCCAAGTTCACTATTAGGGTATGTTATTTCGTATTACATAATGTCCCCCACTATTCAACTTGAACTTTTCATTGTTTCGGTCATCCGCCACGTTAGTCAAGAGGTCCAGTACAGCAGGGTCCCACAGCGGGGCAGATTTCGTCTTTCCATCTTCTTATTGAACGTCCTAGTTCTAGTCCCTTCCCTTGGATACCACAGAGTGACCTGCTTACTCCGCTTTTTCCTGGTGCAACGCAGCTTGTGGCCTGTCCAGCCCCATTTCAAATGGTTTTGTCTCTAATACCAGAATTCCTTGAATTGTCTAAAATTTTGTTTCTCAGCATACTTTTCCCAATTACAATACATAACAATAATAAATTTTTAGCTAAGTTTCCATAAACAAATACATTTCAAGGTGAATATCGCATGCAACAATCTATAGGTATCAACTTTTTTCACAAATGATAACACAAAGAAATGACAATGATATAACACAAGTTACTTAATAATGTCGTACAGTAAATTCTTAATATATTAATAAAAAAAACAATAAGCATAATAAAGACAATATCATAATGATGATACATTATGTAATGCTGAAATGAACGGTTTTGCGATATTTACGTAAAGAGGTTTTTACATACAAATTCAGTAACAATAAATAAACTAAGCTTCTAAATTATTACTTATGTTATAAAAATACCTCACCTTTTCATTATTTTCAGTATCACTTCTAACAAAGCTAGAGAAATTTCACAGCAAGGAGAATATTCATGTGTCCAAGGTCTAATTCTATCAGCTGCTATTTTTACACGTCTGTTAGTGCAATATAAACAACAATTAAATCAAGATTTTAATTACCTAACCATTTAGCAGCATGATAATTTGTTTTTGATACATCTCCACTAGATCTCTTGAATAAAGGATTGCAAGAGATATTTTGAATCGTTGTATTCTTTTGCCGCGTTTGAGGCGCATAAAGTAATGGCGATTATATTTAATAATTCTGTATTAAACATTTTGACATTCAAAATCTGAAATAAATTAATAGAGAAATAAAATTAAACATTTTATAATAAATTGCAATGTTAAGAAAACTTAATGACGAATAAATCTTAACAACATGAGGAATAAATCTTTTTGTTCCAATGTTTATTAAACATTTTTAAACGTTGTTTATTAAACGTTTATTAAACATATTTAATCGACAATAAAAAAAATAATAGCAATATATCGTACGAAATATAGGACAATCAATTTTAAATAGATATACTAGCCACAGCAATCTGCCGCTACACAAATAGCAAATAACAATGCACATAACGCATTGTTGCAGCTTCAGAATTCGTATTTTAGCACGATTTTAATTTACCAAATTTTCATAATTATGCAAATTATTACAAATATATATTTCAAAAAAGAATAGTATAATTTCTACTACAATCATCATAGAAAAACATGTGATATGAATCATATGGCCGTAGCGTTAGGTACATTAATAGAACGTTTCGCTGGGATATGTTAACCAAAGATATTTCATATGTGTTTGGCTAAGTTTTCGTTACTAAACTTTTGTATTGTAATGGAGGTCACAGAAAATTAAAGTTGTAGGAAATCTCTGGTATATACTTTAGTTCAACTTTTAACATGTTATTGAGACCGGCCGTTAATAAACCTTTTATTAATATTACTATAGGGTTCATGCGAAAAAGAATCTTTAAAATAAACTTTTAGAACATTCATATTAATAATAGTATTGTAAACTAATAATATACGAATCGCTTTTCTCACTACAAATAGTAAGGTTCATAATATTTCAGTAGTTTTCAAAACTATCACCCGGTAAAAATGCATTTAGTACTTCCATTTTAATTGGAGTTAAATTTTTGTACTTTAGTAAAATGATTAGCAAAAGTGAAATTAGCTCATTGTGATCAAAACTTTCAATTTCTACAGATATTTAATAATTAACTACAGATATTTTTAGAACACTTCATTAGATTACAATCGCTGCCAAAGTGTATGAATTCAAATTTGAAACATTTATTACTAGTATCAAATAATTCAAATTACGTACTTGAACACACACTTAACGAACGGTTTAGTTAGTTAAACTACTTGATATGTGTACGTACATGGCATGATACAAGGGGTTTTAGTTATAAGTAATTATCAAGATGACGATCTTACCCATTTAACGAACTTTACAATTGGTCTTTTACAATAATTAGAAGTAGATAGGTTTAACGTTCAGTTAAAAGTTTAATGAGAATTTGTTATAAATTATAGGTTCATTCTACTGTCGGGTCTTTTAAAATCTGGAATAACACTAAAATATTTTTAATAATCATCTTTGTTTATCACATTGTTTATTACACTTTAGAGCTTGTATCTTATTACGTATGGAGTTATTGGCATTTACGTTATTTCACATCTGCTGCGAGTATGAAAAATTTTAATAAAAATAATTTCTTCACTTATTCACGATCTACTAAGAATATCTTCAAAGAACAGAAATAGTTATGTCTGTATGATAAGCTTATCATCTTGACAGCAAATTTAAAAAAAATATATATTTATACTCTTACTTGGATTTTATCGGTCCTTACATGGTTCAGCTGTCGTCACATAACACAACAATTGTTCCAATTGGTTGGTATTTCAACTTCTTTCACGACTGTAGAAGACCTATATCTTTTCAATTTTGCCTTCCTGGAATGAAACCTTTCTCGTCACCTGAAAAACTATTTTACGAAGCTTCACATTCCTTTAAAAATTTTAAACTTGTCTTGTATTTTTTTTTTACTTTGGGGCCAACATTAAGGATACAGATGAAGCTCAAAAATATTTGAATACTTTAACTGAGTGGTTTAATTGTACTTACTGACAATTAACACCGTAAATACATGCTATGTAATATTTAAACAAAAAAAAAAAGATAAGAATATTTCATCTCATAACCCACTAGTAGTGAATAATGTAATTATCGAACAAAAGTCTAATGAAAAATACCTGGGTCTGAGGTCAGACACTTATCTCTCGTGGACATACCAAATTGAACACATCATAACAAACTTTCATACATTTTGTTCGCTACGTAATATCTCCCAGTGTATCCTCAAAAAATTAAAATACAATATCTATAATTCGCTAGTAAAATCACACCTAAACTACCTAATCGACATTCGAGGAAATGTGCCTAAAACAAAACTGCGTGACTTACAAGTTAAACAGAATAAATTAGTAAAATTATTATTTAATTATTACCACCTTATTTCCACAAAAACAATATATACTGAACTAGGCATAATGAATATAAAACAACTTCACGCTTACAATACTTTCACACAAATGTTACTTTTAGCAAAACTCACAAATATACAAACGAAGTACATGCCGGGGAAGCTCGCTTGTCATACCGTAAGTTCGAACAAAATTTGCTATGAAAAATATAACATACGACGGACCACTGAGTATAATAAGCTACCCACCGATATAAGAAATGTAAGCTCGTACAATGCTTTTAATTCAAAATTAAAGAGACATATTCTTTGAAATTATTCCAAATATTTATAATACTATTAAAATATTTAAATAAATATCTCATTGTGACTACAACTTTACTGGCAAAATATTTATCCTACCCGCCTTTTTTTTTATTTTATAAAAAATTGTACTTTTTTCAAATCAAACCTTTTTTTCCTTTTTTTGTTTATTCTAGTAGGTAAAAAAACAAATATTATGCGAGTATAACGAGTGATTGTAAAATTATAGTTATTAACAAAATAGATTATGTTCTCATGTAAATTACCATATTGTCTTTTTGAGAAATAAATATCTTTAAACAAGTCTTTAAACCATACGTATACTAGTATTAAGCTTAACATAAGCTATTTCACATCAACGTATCACGCATCTATTACCGTTTCATTTCAAAAAATCGCACGTGATTTGATTATAAATACTAAAACAGCTTTAGAAAAATCTTAGTTAACATGAAATTATTCGTCATTCCAAAGTTACTGTTTGACTAACTGCGTTACAGCTGTATAGCTGAATTATCTTACTGCAATTGATAACTAGAGTTCAGCTATATAACCAACATAACAAATCTATTAGCTTAGCTCATTCATATAGGTCTAGCACAACAATATTTCTTCTACATTCTTCAATATTCTTACTAAGAGACTATGTAATACGCAACCTCATGTCTGTTATCTCAAACCACTTTCATGGTTGTATCTCACACAACATGGTTGCAACAATTACCAATATGGCTGTTCCTCACGCAAGTCTGTATCTCAAGTAGTGATGTAACCAATATTTCCATTCGCGCATTTTTACATATTGGTATTCTCTCACATTCTCAAAAGTTTCTGCGAGTTATTGTCAGAAAAATTAAAATTTGACAACAATAATACGTTATTAAATCGAAATCTATTTACTTTTTGTGTTTCTTTTTAAAACAAAAAAAATATTAACTTAACCTCGAAATTACATTATCAGCCTTCATTATTTCTCATGAAACCATTTCTATTTTGCACTATAAACAAACAAACAAATTCTCTCTTCAAAAAAAAAGTCTTATCAGTTATTACTTAGGTTTTCAATATTATATAATCATTTACAAAACTGAATATTCGTATTGTAGCATTTGCGAATATCGATAGCATATATTCGCATTCGTATTCATGAATGTTTAAAAAAATTACATTCGTTACATCACTAATCTCAAGCCACCTACATGTTTTTCAAGTCAAGTCAATTACGTCACATTCAAACTCACATTTACATAATTCAAGCCACCTACATGGTGGTAGATCATTTCAAACATCTATTATTCAAGCCACCTTCCTGGTGGTAGATCACAATTCTACAATTCAAGCCACCTTCCTGGTGGTAGATCATTTCAAACATCTATTATTATTCAAGCCACCTTCCTGGTGGTAGATCACAATTCTACAATTCAAGCCACCTTCCTGGTGGTAGATCATAATTCTACAATTCAAGCCACCTTCCTGGTGGTAGATCACAATTCTACAATTCAAGCCACCTTCCTGGTGGTAGATCACAATTCTACAATTCAAGCCACCTTCCTGATGGTAGATCACAATTCTACAATTCAAGCCACCTTCCTGGTGGTATCACAATTCTATAATACAAGTCACCTTCCCGGTGGTACATCACAATTCTATAATTCAAGCTACCTTCCTGGTAGTAGATCATATTTCTTCAAGTCAAACCACCTGCCTGGTAGTAGATCAACAGTTCTATACGTCAAACCACCTACCTGGTGGTAAATCATATTCATAAATCTATAATTCAAGCCACCTACACGGTGATATATCGCATTCATAAATCTATAATTTAATACACCTACTTGCGAGGTAGATCGCATTCACAATTCTATAATTTAATACACCTGCATGGTACTAGATCGCATTAATAAATCTATAATTCGAGCTATATATACAAAATTCACAATACTTAAATGAACTCGCATATTCATCATAAATAACTATTATTATAGGACTAAATTCCTGTTTCATATAGTTCCAACGTTTCATATAGTAGTAACGTACATGCGTATCAGAAATATTTTTCTACCGTCATACAACAAAACTTGCATGGAGGGTACTTATTCACTATACGAAAAATAAACTCACGATGTTAAACCACATTATCAGGTTGATAATTCTTTCATACGACAATTAGTCTTCGAAAATAAAGAGCCAAAACAAAATATTTTCATTTCTGTTACTTACATAAATTTCTCCTCTCCAGGGCGCGTGAACTTTACACTTCTGATATGTAATGAAACAAATCAGGTTCCTTCTTCAATTACATTTATTAATACTGAGTACAATTCAGATATCAAAGGGTACAGCATGACTGCTTAATGTTCTCTTCAGAATGTTTTCCCAAGAATGGTCGATCAAATATTTATACTAGTTAATTTATACCCCCACACAGTTGACCACTCCCGATACAATTTAATGTTGCCAACTAAACTATTATAATTTAATTTTTGAAATACAATTCCATAATAAAATATATAATCAAGTATAACCATTAATAAATTATTATAACATCGGATATTACAAATATTAAAATTAATTGATAGACAAATAACGAGTGACGTTCGAAGACAATATCTTATTTCTTTATACAAATAATAATAAAATATCGATAAATTACTGTACAATTAAGTGATAAAATAACAAATCACAACATGATAAAACTAACAATAGCTAGGTTTGATTATTTTTGCGGGTATTCTTTGAGGCTGGGTAGTATGTACAAAAAGCCCTATATATCTACTAAATAAAAAGTTTTCTTTACAGGCAAGTCATTTGCTTTGCTCTACATTCATAGATGTGCAATGCTGAGAAAAATATAAGAATTTTAATAATCAATAAAGGTTTATTTATAATATTTAATATATATTTTATTGTGAAATTCAAAAATATGTAAGAAGCCGGATATTCAGCGCCCTTTGGTCACATCGTCTTTGTCAACTAATAGGAAGCACTGTATACAAAATAAAATTTACCGGATAAACCATATATAAAATACGTAGCAGGACTTATATCCACCCATTGGAAACTACCTAAAAAGGACCACAAATAAATATGATCAAGCAACGTTGAAATTCTTATATTCTTGTTACAACTTACTTATGAAGTATCTTTGTAGGGAGATTTTTAAAATCTCTTGTACAAAAATACACCTAATTGCTACGAATAACCATTTGCCAATAGATAATGATATTTGTTAAATATTTTTTATTTTTAACAGTGGTACACTACTCCACTAATAATAAGGCTTAATCCCCACTAGCAGAGATCATTAATAAAATAACAAGTTGTCAGTATGAACGGTCGGCCTCCTGCCGGTGTACGCAGAAAAGCCGCGCAGTCGTCGAGGTCGTTGCGGTCGCGCGCTGCTTTCAATCGTGGGATGTTACTAATGTTAGGACCGGCACAAACATTAGTCAAGACAATCTTGACATTTGTCTACGTACTATGTAAATATCGAGCGATGGAAATGTCCTCCATGCATTTATTTAAAAGAGATTATCTCTAAGTGATTTATAATTTGCTTTTAATAGAATTGTGCTTTTATACTTTAAGATATTGATTAATATCTGCTCCGTCCTTAACGTGCATTGCCTTCACTGGCACTGCCTACGCTTTTCTGGTTTATCTTATTTCCGAACGCATACGTTGTGGTAGCGTAATTAATAAAATAAGTACATTTAGATACATTTTATTGTATTATAGTAATGTAACTACTCTAACTATTAAATGAAAATGTTCTAAGAAAATAAAAAAAATCATTTAATAATTCATATTTTAAGTATCTTCGAAGCGATGACAATAATTTTAGCTAATTTAACACACGGCTTCATCAATCATCAATACAGAAGACATCATCATCTGGACGTATCTACATAAAGGCGAGGATACTTTTATGTTTTGCAATCCTGTTTCTGAGCGTGAGGTAATTTATGCAGAGTCGTGTGCGCCTCGCCTACCGCGGCGCAGATGAGTCGTGACGGCACAGCGGAGAATTAGACGCCGCCTTTACACCGACACAGCCGATTTACAATGAGCTGGATGTATATCTAGATCTACAAGTCGTGTTCGGGCAAGCGCTACACGGGAGTGTTTTGCGGTTTCAGTGTTTGGTTTCAAATATATTATAGAAGACATTCTGCCGACGACGCCACAAACTGGATTTTAATAAATAAGTTTTTGCGTTCATATCAAAAAATTATAAGCAATACTCTTTTATTATTTTACAAATCGATTTTCTTTTAAATTACCAACAAAAATTACGATATACACATATACTTTTAAAATGTACCTACTTCGGCGTGATGGCGAAACCGCTATCTTCTTGAGAAAACCTTTTATTTAAAAAGCATTATATTTTAATTTATAAAATATAGCAAATTGTTTTATTTTATTTAAAATATAGTTAAAGTTTTTCATTTTTTTTGCTTCACACTGTATTTCGGGTATAGACGGACGGACCTTGTGTTAAAACAATCCGTTCAACGTTATCCGCCTTTTGAGACATTTCATTTTTATTTATTTTGCTATGTATAGTAAATATATTTAACGGAATATGCTCATTGCTATGAAATACTTGTAATCATAACACTTAAACTTTTTTACGTGCAAAATGATATCATAAAAGTCTCATAAAAAATAAACAATTTTCCCATTACTACCTACTGCTAACGTAACTGTTTTTCTTTGATGCAAACAGAGAGTATATAAGAACGAGTTACTAACGAAACCACTCAAGCGTCTAAACACCGTGTGCGGTGACCCTTTAAATTCTTAAGAATACAGCTCTTTGTATAATGGTCAGAGGCACAAAGACCATCGCACGTGTGGCGGGCTGACGCGTGAGGACTCTTCAGTCACGCTTCTAGTACACACAAACTGGAAGCATTTCGATGGTAAATATGCTGTGAAAGACGTCAGACGTTATTGATTGATATGTTTGTATAAACCTTCCTGTAATGTATCGTCGTTTACTTTCCGGCAGACTTGTGGCTTAAAAAGATTCACCGCTTGCCTAATTTAAGTAAACAGCTGTATTTTCATATCGAATTAAAATTCAAATTTTTTAGATCACTTATTTATTATTATTCAAAAATATAATTTTATTAAAATTACTGAATTATAAAATATGTGGGCACAAATAGAATTGTTATTTAAAATAAGTTGTAAGTTAAATTATTTTCATAAAAGAAAAAAGTAAGTAGTTTAATTTTGAAGGATGCAACTATTTTTAAATGAAAAAGATAAATACATATGACAAAAGTAATTGAGCTACCTAGTTATAGCTTAGACTCTTGTTCTTGCAATAATTTGCAATAAAAGATAAAAAAAAACACCTGATTAAAAAATAAAAAGAAAACTTTTCTCAAGATATGATTAATAATATTGAACAATAAAATTAACGAACATTACATAATTTACGCTGTTATGTACAGTAATATATAAAAATCTAAATTTTCCATTGTCTAAACAACCGTCTCACTGTGGACGTTCTGAGATAACTTGTCTTTGTGGACAACACAATTTACTTTGAATTTACATATCAATAACAACTAATATCTAAGCTGCAAATTTCCGATAGAAGTAAAAATCGCCGTATGACCAATTATACAAGTTAATATTGGCAAATTAATTTATATTATACCTATTCGACTACTTTGTAAGCATTTCAAATACGACATTTTAATTTAGTCACCTTTAAAAATATAGTTACAAGGCTATTACTCATGTCCCTTTGTAAGAAAATTAATTTGCTCCGCAAGGCGAAACAAGTGGAGATACGCGTGTCCAATGCGAATGACGTTTGCGCGCTCCGTCACGCTCACTGCGGTGCCACTCTTGTCTTCACGCTGCGTCGACTTCTACAGTGTACCTACAATCCACTGACATTATACTATGAATGTATCCAGTAACAGGTCCTACATAGTAATAAATTGCATTTGGTTTTATTATTGGATACTTAAATTTTTGTTTAGAAATATCAATTGATATTATCTAAAATGGTTTATTTGGATCAGGGGTTTGTTTAAAGTGTGAAATACGATGTTATAACACGTTATATGTTAGATCTTTTTTATTCTTTCAACAATTTTAGTTTCTAAGAACAAGTTTCTACGATAGTGAAACAAAAACAAATTGTAAGAGTCATGAATACTATACATGAAGGAAACAATAAATATAAAATGATGTTTTATACATATAACGTTTTTTCTTTAGCCGCAAATAATACATGTCGAGTATTAAAAGTCAGAATTCCTGCTATGATAGCTGAGCGCTCGAGGCATTTACTATAATTATTTACTGAAACATATTATCTGACATTAGTACTATCTTGTACTTTAATATGATAGGTAATTGGTAGATGCATGACTGAACAATAGCGGATCTACCCTTAAGCTGAAGTGGAAATATAAAAAAGATATTCGTTCTTGAAGCTGTTATTCTATAATTCGTGTGAGCCTCAGGCTTATAATAACTGTAATAAACAATGAGTATAGCGCCCATAAGTCACACATTGCCGTGTTTATGGTACATTGCCATTACGGAGTACGCCGCCAAAAGTACTGTATAAGAACACTTCACAATATAATTCTTACTATAGCATTATATATTTAACTTATTAATTTTTACAAATTTCCTCTTACGATTCAAACGCTGTTAACCAAATAGTCTTCCTTCAATTTCGGAAATTTTACTTTAATTATATATTGTTGTATTGTGAACCTACTAGTAGATGTCCTGTTAGCCTGGATTTAATGAATGTTGCCACACCATTTTCATATAACGATTTCTTTTAAGTTAGGTACATCAGATCTCCAGATTATTAAATATCCAAATGTCAATAAATTACGCTGATAAATTTTTGTTAAGGTGCATTATTACAAAAAAGTACATAGTTGCCGGATATTAAGCTCGTCACAAAGAGCTATTTTCAGAAAAGCCATTTTTATATTTCTTACGCTAAGTACTGATTTACTTTACTATTATATTATTACAATATCTTAATTTTCGTATTTATTTTACTGTTATACTCATATGTACACAAGCTTTTCTTCCTTTCTAATTAGGTTGTGTATGAAAAATAATGACATATAGATGTATCACAATTAAAATTATTGTTTTGTACTCAATATTTCATTTGGGAAGAAAGTACTCGAATACGGTAAGTGCGTTTTTAGTGCGCTAAACAGGTTCTCTATTATCACACAACCTTCTTCGGTTTCGTAGATTAGACCGAACAGACGAAAATTCTGATACACTTATAAACAAATTAAAAATGTGCTTATATCTTAAAGTTAGTGGAATATAAGTTTTACTAACTTTTACATGTATGCACTTTAAAATACAGTTTTTTGAATCACAAACAATTCTTCAACCTTACAAAGACACATCAATTTTATTTATAAGTATGGATTTACATTTTACTTTAAAAATGTCAATGATAGAACATAAATTCTCAATACACAATGCACAAGTAAATATGATAAGATGACTGACAGAACAACAGCGGTAAAGCGTCACGTTTCTCTTCGATGTTGCAAGCTCTCCCACACAACTAGTCACGAACTTATACTTCACTTAATTAACGTAAATAAGACAGTTTTGCGAAAAAAAAAACTCAGAGGTCGACGTTTCGTCGGAACCGGATTCAGATTGAAGTGTCTTCGGCATCGTCTTAGTGCACACTTTATGCCACATTTATTTTTAATGAGGGTTTTTATCACGACGTGAGTAATAATCGTTATACATACTCGGTGTTTCATGAATTGTTCCATTGATGCAGGAAACATAATTTTATATGAGGATATATTTAAATTTTATTTTTTTCAAGTGAGACACTTAAATAGTTCTAATTCTGGTTCCCTACATATCAATTAGATCCTATTCGAACATTCAATTCGTTATAGGTACGTGATAACAAGATAATAAAAGAATTCCTCAATGTTCACACTTTTCTCTAATATATAGTGTTAAGCCACTTAAACTCAACTCCTGTTCTTAAAAAACCATTTAGGAGCTTGTAAAAGTACATATATACGTACATCATATACAGAGATCACGGCTGTTTGCTGTATATAATAGATAAGTACGTATAGTTATTACTATTCATTTTAGTAAATCATAACTGTGTCGTAATATTGTGCTAACAGCAGATGTTTTTTTATGCGTAGGTAGTGTTTTTTATTTACACGAAATGCCTCGAAAAGCGGAAAAGCGAAAAAGCGAAAAGGCGGAAAGCGAGGACGGAGAAAGCAGGGACCAAGCAACGGAGTGTCTTAATACGAGCTTCATATGGTTCCTGCAGTTACCTCTGCCTACCCTGCAATATGCGGGACAAAGCGTGAAGCTAAAAAAAATTAAAATTTGCATAAGAAATACCACTTACCTAATTTCCAAATAAACTTTAATTAATTAATATCAAATAAACTTTAATTAATCGTTTGTAATTATAAATATTTAATAATTTTGCAGTCACAGGAAATGTTTGTCATCGTCGTTGATATTATATTGCATTCGCAGGATACAGTTAGCATGACTAGCCGACTGTGAACAAATTTACGTGACAATGTCGACACACCGACCACGACGTAAAAATCCTTTCCTGTCCTTATCAACAAATATTTTTAATTTTGAAAGATGAAAATTCAATGTCAACTTTTACATCAAAGTTCATCTCAATTTTTTAGTACAAAATTCTTAAGTTCAATCGATAGTGGTAGATCCATCGGCCCCTAGGAATCAATAACTTTTGTGATAATAATTCCACCCTGCGAAATATACATACGTCATTGAGCTTACATATATGGCTGGTCACGATTTTTAATAAAGTTTTCCAATTCTAACAATAATACATGACAAAATATTAACAGCCTCGAAAATATATAAATTCACAACCTTTTTGACGAAATAATAATAGAAATGCTATTGGTGTGATAATTAATTCTCAAATCACAAGATATTAAGTCCATCGACGAACTATTTATATATGCCTCGTATACTCCAGTATGACCTTATTATTTTAATAACAAGCTAATAAATCCCAATTAAACAATGTAAATTAAAAAAATTAAGAAAAGTCAAAGACCTGGCTAAAAACTAAAATGTAAGCTTAGAATTTTGTTAAAAGTAACATTGAGCAATTAAAATATTGTTTTATATATCACACAAAAATAAAACATAACCTAATGTTATGTTTTATTTTTGTGTAATTTATAGCACATTATAAAATTATCATGAGTTACAAAAGGAATAAAGCCCGAAGAATATTTTCTGTACATATGTGTATACCCATACTTATATAAATGAAGATGTATCATTAAAATGTTTTTTTATTCAAAATATGTATTGCAAAATTATGATTTCATGCAGAACAATAGTGCACAGAATGATGGTAGCTCGTTAGTGCTGTCTCGCGTACGGCGTAGTGTACGTGCTATATTGGCATATGTGTGGACCGGTCGCGAGCACCTGCCGCGGGCACACGCCACTAAGGCAGTGTTTACAGCTTGTTTTATAATAAATTAAAAAACATTAATTTGATTTCATTTATTATTTAATGTAAAAAATATAATATTATATACAAAAAATCCAAAATTTATATTTGGCTATAAATTTTCTCATGTCGCATTTGTCAGACTTGATGATATATCAACGATAATACATAGTTAGGTATTACATGATTGTCTTGACGCTAGCTTAAGTTAGAATCAGATTTTATTTACCACTACTTTTCTGTTTTATACGTGAATTAAACAACTTAATTTTACACTTTATATAAAATTTTACTTAAAATAATAAAATTAAGTATTACAATGCTTACAATTTTAAAAGATGCTTATGAAGTAATCTTAAGTCAAAGTCATGTATCTACATAATCTAGTTCTACAATGCAAAAACAAAAAACCTACCATTGCACGTGCGCCCTACCCTGTCCTCGCTATGCGCAGGCGCAAGATAAGCTGGGACGTGTGCATTTTATTTATTTTAACATTTTTAAAGCGTGGGCGTTTTATTTCTTATTGCGAGCGGTAAGTCACGAAGTTGGAGAGCTAAATAGCACCTACGATACCTTACTATCTGGATCTTACCTTTTTTTAATAGACCATGTCCATCGTGTAAAAAGAATAAGTGAATTTTACGTACACCTATCTTATCTGCAAGATTTGTTGTGTACTAAACAATGAGTTTATGTAGCTTAAAAGTTTAAGTAATAATAAAAAGATCACTAAGGACACAAATATATTTTATTTATTTAAATATATTTACACACCTGAATATATGAAAAAACACAATTAAGCTTGATTAAACAACCAGAACCTTGGATAATTTTAATTTTAGCTTACATTGCAGATAAAACGATGCAAGTTTAAATAAGAAAAAAAAATGTAGGTATATTCTTTCAAAAGGCATTGATTTGATGGCCATCAAAATCTTATAAAAACAATGATGTTAGACTTCTGTATTGCCGCTTCTCGTTTCATTCGCTGTAATGTTAAAAAAAATCTTTGAAGTTCTACAAAGAAACTTTTAAGTGATACAAGAGCTCCTTAAAACATATTTTTTTATTTCATAAAAAGTGTAATTTTCATATAAACAAAACCCCCACATATTTATAATAGTAACAATCGTAATACTTAGTACTATGTAAATAAAAATTAAATGCAACTCGGTGACAAGAGGTAATAAAAAGTGAAGATTACGTGTGTTTTAAAATTTTTTTATAGCCTCCAGTTTAAATGGAAGAAATTAATGACGTTACCAATCATCCCTCCATCTATTTATTTACTATTAATTAAGTACAATATTTTAACCAATCCTGTAGCTACTAAATACGAGTGTACATTGTAAGAGCAATTGATACAAAGTTAGTCACGGTTCTCTTGGAATATCGTCATCTATACTCTATAATTATTTCAGTTGTACGCTTCGTGACGGGTCCGTCCTTTCTCGGCCGTTCTCAGCCGCATGCAGCATGAGTGCTACAAAACCTTAGACGTGATTCCTATTATGTAAACTAAAAACGCCGTCGTGGTGCAGAGGCGTAAACGTCTATCTTTAAACGCGACGGTTTGAGGTTTCCCAAACGATTCCCACTCGGGGAAGATAGGTTTTTCTATTTCCATTTTCTTCGCTGTGGTAAGCAAAGCGTGGCGTTGAGTTCCGCCACTCAATACGAAATGCCTCGAAAGGAGAAAGCAGGGATTAAACAACGGACTTACTTAACACTAGGTTCATATGGTTCTTGCAGTTTCCTCTGTATATATATATATATATATATATATATATATATATATATATATATATATATATATATATATATATATATATATACATATATATATATATATATATATATATATATATATATATATATATATATATATATATATATATATATATATATATATATATATATATATATATATATATATATATATAAATATATTTATATATTCATTAATTATGCTAATTCAAACATTGATAGATCATAATGGACATAGCGAAAATTTCCAAGGTATGTTACTGCCAAAAATTATTTGTACACATTTTAAGTTTATTTGTAGGTTTCATATAAAACGCACATTTAAAACAGTACGCAGCACACGAACAGACAATCTCAATCCTCCTGATATCTGATCACTTTACCATAACTCCTTCCGTCATCTTCGAAAATTTGATGATTTAATATTTTTTTTAAATTCTAATCAACAATTCCTTTGATAAGCCCTTTAAGTTTTTGTATGTGGCAGAATGTAGTGTTAAATTACTTGTTTTCCACTCTACAAACAGTATGAATCAAGTGACAAAACATAATGCCGATGTTATTTTAACCCGAACTTAGTAGTAGTAATATGTACTTTTATACTTTAATAATATAGAATAATAATTACAACCATAAAAATTACTTTTTACACATGATAGTAAAACTTTAGACTATGTTTGTATGTATGTATGTATGTATGTATGTACATTATAAGAAATAATTATCTATTGACATTTACTACATCGTAAATATTTTATGGTTAAAACTTTGCACACAAAAGATTCTTTATTATAAGTGTTTTTCATATATCTGGTGTTCTAGAATTTCTTATTTTTACAATATTTAATCGCTTTTTGTGGAGTTGTTAGATAGGTAGATATAACATATATACTTATCATATCATAATTGTTGATTTCAGATATTTAATTTTCCCACTTTGTTAGACTGTATCCTAATTATTATATTATTAATAACCAGCTCTTTAATAGCAGATATATAAATATTTATCAAAATCAAAAATGAAGTCTATTAATCTTAATGTATAAACTATAGCTACAGAGATATATATATATATATATATATATATATATATATATATATATATATATATATATATATATATATATATATATATATATATATATATATATTGACGATTTTCATTTTAATTTATGTACGAATACACTTCAATAGTTATTTGTAATATAGAAATGATAAATTACTCCCTACATGTATGAAATGAATTATGAAAATTACACCGTGTTCACCTTTGGCCACGAGACGTGCTCGGTCATCAGTCTTGTACTAACTAGTTAAAATATGTAATGGCATACCTACCTCTTGCTTTTATCGTCAAATACTCATTACACACTATATCTCTATGATAATATATTCCTATACAGTGTAATGTTCATAAAAATATATTACACTTATAGTACCTATACCTAAGTAAAAACCTTTATTTATTAACAATTACCATTTTTATATAATTAGAAAAATGTATGGCGTTGAATACACAGTTGACAAGTATGATGGGCTATTTTTATTTCTTTTTTAATGTATATACAACAGGCAGCCCCATTTTCATATGTATAAAAACATATAAATTATCCATACACAACATAGAAATTTAAATAATTAAAAAAATATGTCATGTACAAAATTTTGTTTGAATTTTTATCACCACATTCCGCCCACAATCCGGAGTTCAGTGCAGCGTTCGGAAAAATTAAATTAGTTAAAAAAATAATGACACGTAGTTTAAGAGGCGGCGTGAGGGCGACCCTTGTCGAGGCACCGCCGCTCGATAAAATTCCGTCTGGCCATTTTATTTTAAGGCGCGCATTAACAGCTTGGTAATTAAACATCGAAATGTCGCTGCCTTTCTGAACGGAGGCGTCGCCCTAAGTAATGGGACTTTACTCAGGGTACATTAACGCGATCACACTGATAACAGGGAAATGAGTAAGTACAATATTTGGTAAAATATGTATCAAGCAAGCCAAAACTAAATTAAAATAAAAATATTGTTAAAATATTAAAAAATGATGTCATAATTTTCCTTATAAAATATCCTAATTGCACTATTGATGCGATGCTGATGAAGGTGATGCTTCTCGCATTACAGCCACTTGTCTCACAAAAATCATGAACAAAAACTAAATTGTTCCAAATCAATTGGTTTATCAATTCCGTTAATTTGAGAGGATAGCTTACCTCTCGTCCAAGGAACGCAACTGTAATTGGTACGATTAATGCACGCTCTGAAGAAACGATTCTTTCTTTGTATCGACAGCAGACATATTGAAGGCATGTTTGGAATGAATCGGGCTCGAGCTTAACTGCCTACGCTCTGCAGAATAGAGATAATATCGTTAATGAACCTCCTGGGGAAACAAATATTTCGCATATTAGAGCTTCGCAAGAATTTTATTTTAAAGCAAAGATATCTTTACGTGTAGGTACTGCTGTTTTATTAATAATAGTATATTATTATTTTAGAATATAATAATATTAATATATGATTTTTCAAAGGTATTTCATAATTTGAAATTGATACATACAAGTGCTAGTAGGTAGTAGGTAGTTGGTATGATAGTACTAGATATATTTCTATTTACTTATATAGCTTACGTAAACTCAGTAACCCGAGAAGAAGCACGTTGAGCTCCGCACGTGCAGTTCAAATAGGGCCTCGTGGGTGGTGGATCGTCTGATGTTTTTTTTTATTTTTTTTTCTTTACCAAGTTGACACGTGATCGTCGTATAAACAAAGTCAACACAATTTTATAGCAATATAATGTACTTAATCTCTTTTAAAGTCAATGTTTCTAGTTTTATATTTACAATTAAAAGTTGTAACTACTCTATAGTAGGTATATTTATTAATACCAATTTTATAAGTACAATCGAGCTTAACATACGTTTACTGCCTATTTTATGTATACAATATGCGAAATACTGCTTTAAATGATGATAATTATTATACTATCAAGTACTAATTAAAATGACGGCTGCTTTTTACAATCAACGGAATGGAATTTCATGTTTTACTTTCATAATATAATGCATATTATAAAAGTAAAACATGGTTTAAGTTCACAAAAAGGTTTCGAAACAAAAATTCTGTACAGATCATGAAATGGACTTTGCGAACAATTTCTCTAAGGTGGTCAAACGATAAAATTAAATTGCTGACGACAACGACCACCAACCGTTGGCCACCTAGATAGTAATCCTAACAAGCAAGGAGGTCAGGAACAAAAACTTGAAATGTCCGAATTTAGACCACATCGAGAAAAATAATGATGCCGAAATACCTACAACGGACAATTGTATTATGTATGTATTATACATACATATATGGAGGTCGTGTGTACACAACAAATAATACGAGTTTACCTATAATATAAGATAACACGATATAAACTTACTGGGACAAATTAAGAAAATAAAGAAGATATATTTCAACTATTTATTTTTTAAACTAATCGAAACAACCATTTCATGACATTCATACACTTATACGAAATTTGAAATATTAAACTAATCTTAGTTTTAGTACTTATAACTATTATTAAAAAAATCTTATAAATAATATTTGGTTGAACATTCATTACTTTGTGTCACGCGTCATAAAACTGATTAATTGGCCTCCATCACTGATTCGAATAAAGGAAAAAAGAATGACACCAAGCAACGACCTTTCATAACGAGGAGCCGTCACTCAGAGCCGCATGAGGGCCGCCGATTCGCTTGACAACTTCAATTTATATGCAGCTCGATGGCCGGTGCTTACATGTATTCTCCATTCAATACTCAGTAATAAAGTCATGGTACTAATAGCATTTCAAATTATAGTGACCCAAAAAACGCTCTTTTAAAACATAATTGAAAAACATTCTCCAGAAGCCCGTAGGGTTTTGCGAGGCATTATTCTCGATCGAGACGTATATGTCGAACAATTAATATGTTTAAATGACATGTTATTATAAGAAATTACCAGTATTAAAATTGGATGCAAAAACAGTATGTTTTGGCGAGGCACCCGTAGCGTCGTCCACTTGGGTGGTTCGACAGATGTTCTCTACAGTTTAAAACATTATTTCCAAATTTGTTTATACATGTTAGATAGTGATTTTGTATTTGTACACATTTGTAAATTTAAATTAATATATTAATGTTCATGATTAATATATTATTTTGGGCGTAATACTTATATTATTATTTTCGTAAAAAACAATTTAGTCAGTAGGTATACTCATTACCTTGACAACATAGTGTTTCTATACAATATAGAAGCATTATTTAGATAGGTATATAAGTTGTGCATAGGACTTAAATATAATAATGTTAATTCTATATAGGTATCTAGTATGTTCGAATGAGCTTTAAAACTTCTTTCTGCAATTATTAAGATTATCTATTATTTGTTTTCCAAATAATATAAATATTTATATGACGGAATAAAGATATTATACAATTACAGCAAAATATTAAAAATAAGGGTTACCTTGTCGAAACGTCGCAACCACGGCTCTAAGAAAGGTGTATGGGGAATGGGGAAGAAAAGAAGTAACATAATTTAAAAAGATTTTTGACAAACAGTGTAAATAAATTATAAATTACATTACGGACGCCTGTTTTTAATTCAAATTTCATTTTAATATTAGACATTCCGTCCATAGGTATCCTTGCCCATCCACATAAATCTCTCGAAGATACTTATTTTGGATGCTACCAGGGTGGCACGATCGCATGATAACGTAGTAGCGATGTAACAACCAGCACTTGTAGTAAATTGCTCCTCTCGCCGTAATTCCTCAATAGCCTGCTATTAACGTCAAGACAGTGCAAACAAACAGATACAATCAAACGTTTTTGGACGAATTATTCCGACCACCTGAGTTGTGGAGGATAAAGTAATTATTTTTTAAAATTTGTAATATTTTTAAAAAATAATTAGTTGTTTATAATTTATATAGTTTTTTATAGTATTCGAAAATAATTTATAATATTTAAAATTATTAGTATTAGGTATAAATCAGATATTTTCGATATAGCATAATTGTCAATTTTTGACAATTATGCTATATCGAAAATTTTTCCTTTCCTTTTGTTATAAAGGAAAAAACCCTGAAAATAATAAAGGCAATAAAAATCACATATATATCTTAATACTATTTATTTGTACATAAAATGGCATATATCTTTTAAGTATCTATGAAAATTTTCTTCACTTTATATAATAATATCACTTTTATATTTCAAACACTATTTACATAATTTGTTTACAGAGAAGAAACAAACTGTACGTTCACACTACGCTACAATAATTTTAGTCATTAGTATTTTTTTTACAAACACACAACATATGGGTACAATGAATAAGATTGTTAAGGAGATCAACAAAGAATCGTAATTTGTTTAAATTCAGTAATAATTTTGTTTTAAAAATATGTCAATGAAGATGTAAGGAATATATATTATACAATATTTTAATGGATATATTTTTAATCTATGTACGAGTATATGTTACTGACCTTCAATCTTAACTGGTAAAGGAAGACTTAACTACATTACAATGGTAACAAGTTATTAGTTTTAGTACTAATTAATACATCTTCTTATCTAAAATTATTTTAAATAATTTACTATTTATATAATACAATTATTATTATATTTACCTTTTAATTAAAAATGGAAGACGATACGATTTTGCTGTATAAGGCACGTAGAATTCTATGACTTTAATCTCTTAAGTTTATTATAATTAAAAGTACATTTTTTATTTATTATTAAACTGAAAACTGTCACGTTAAATTATATTTATACTCATATTGAGTATAAAATTAAAAACAAAAGACGTGGCATTTTTTATGAGCAACTTACAATATAAGATAATTTTGTTATGTTAATAAATAAATTATTATGCAATAAAATGAGTTGAAGTTTATATACATTTATCAGAATATGACATTAAATATTTTATATGTACGTTCTGTATATGTTCTATATGTAATTTAATTAGCATATGTGCAGAGTATATTTTTATCTAGCAAGCCGTAATTTTTAGCGATACAATAATACACTATTCTGTATATGTAAAAGTGGAACTAGTGCTTAATCGGAAGTATAAAATATATTTATTTCTGTTAATAATATTAATGGACCTATGTCCCTCTTCATGAAATACTGCCTTAGATGTCTTTTGAAAATTTACAACCGTAGCTTATATTTTAAATTAAATTATACGGAAGACTAAAACTAAAAAATCTAGTAATTAAAGTCTTAATAATTAATATTATTTTATAATGTTTACTGTTAGCTTAATATATAACACAGACCAAGTACTGACCAAATATATAAACATTACCTATTATGTATAAGTTAGGAACTTTAATAATCTATCACTTGGCATTCTAAAAACAAATTATATTATCGGACATTTCATCAATCTTTTCAATTTATAAGCAAGTGTAAATATTTATTGGAAATATTTATTTGTTAAAGTTTTATTTAGTTTCCCTTAGTATACTTTATTTTACACCCACTTTATATTTAGTATATAAATATCTAATTATAAATATCACAGAATTTATTAATAATTCTAACTTAAAAAATTTAATTCTAACTTTTGCTCATGATCTTGTTCAACATATATTTTCTGAAATCTATTTCAATGTGTAACATTTACTTCAGTCTAATTACACGTGGAAAAAAATTTAACGAACTGTAATATCACCATGGTCGCCAAGGCTTTTCTTCGGGCGGTTTTCTCGTAACTAAAGCAAGAGGAACGGGTTCCTCAATTGGAGGAGGAGGCGTTTCCCACCCAGAACTGGCAGGAGAGAAACATCTAGGCTCAGACGATGTTGACGAAATGTCTCTAGGAGACAACGGTACTAGAGTTGGTATAGAACCCAAAGTACTAGCATTAACTCCGGCTGGAAGTACCAGAGCGATGTCGCCGTTGGATAATCTTGTTGGAACTAGACGTACTCCTGAGCCGGGACCAGCTGGAAATATTATATATATTAAATATTTTACTTAGCAGCTCTTGTATTGAACATAAAGAAATAATTTCTATATTTACAAAATATATTTTGTCTTATAGATGACACCCACCTGATATAAAAATAGTAGAATGCTGTGGTGGTACTACAGCGTCTTCAACGTCCGATGGAGGCGTTGGAGCTGCGAATGGCCTTGAACCAGGCGTGTTCACGCATCCCTCCAAATGACGTACCAGCCGTCGTTTCAAGCTTGACTCTAAGCCGGGAAATTTAGATACCTCAGACAAACAATGTCTGTAGCCTGCTTTAAATCTATCCGGTGAGGTTCCTTCTGAACGCAGACCTTCTAAATGCTTCACTGTCATTTCCAATATGTCCGCTTTCTCCAGCTTTGAATGGCGAGCCGGCTACAACAATAAAATAATGTAATTATTAAAAAAAGAATATCGGTTATGTAAATATGTACATAAAATTATTTATTATTATACATATACCTATTTGCATAAGAAAAATTGTTCAAAGTCAAATATAAAAATGATATTTAAGACACAGTATGAATACTTACGTCTTTCTTCATTGCATCCAGAATGAGAGCCTTTAATTCATTCAAGCAGTTGTTGATGCGCGCCCGGCGTCGTTTTTCCATTATAGGCTTGTTACTCTATAACAAAGAGAATAAATGTCATTATAAAACGCAATATCGTGTTTCATTAATGATTCGAGCAAGTTTTCTAGGTACAATTGGTATCGACGAACATAAATATTTTATCCATAAAATACATAATAAAACTAAACTGGTTCGTTTCTCTATTTACATACACAGTACCTACATATATGTATGTATCTAATAAAAAGCTTGCTCCCGTGATCTTTGTTGTTAAACTGGGTCCATAGAAAAAATATATTTTACCTAGTAAACTGTCATTAAAACGAACTGACTAACAATTTACAAGAAAAAATATAATAATATCTCTATCTTACATCTTATAATGTATATACATTATCTTATAATGTATATTAAATGTGTTAAAGTATTTTGTAATTTTTATTTGCTAATACTTATCTATCTTACTTTGTTTTAACATCTTCTATGATTATATTAAATTGGAATTGTTTTGTATAAAAGTGATATGAACATTTAATTTGAATATTTCGGCACCAAAAAAATTAAATAAGGATAATCCTTTTTAACTTTTGTACTATAAAAGTATGTAAAAGTAGAACTTGGGCATGTAGCCTGTCAATGTAATAATTTTAAATGTAGGTACGCGATACGGTAATATGGCAACCCACAAAAAATAAAAAGTGACAGCAAAACAATATTAATAATCTCAAATGTTAATAGAAAATATAAAGTTATCAATGAGAAAAACGCATGACAAAAGTATCCATGTATACGATAACGAGCGCGTGCGTCGTTCAAGGTGAAGGCCGTGATTGGCGCGAAGTCGGACGTGACGCCGCGTCACGCGCTACACGTGATTAATGCTAAAGCGTGTCCTACAACCTGATTTCACATTGTTGCTGTAGAGTGATGAAAAGCTATTAGCATTTTGAATGAATATAAGTAAAGCCGGATTTTTTTCTCAATATAGATTTTCTCAACATGGGGATCCAATTAAAAATAAAGCATAATTTTTAAGAAAACAATATACTTACAAATACGTAAAAAAAATTGAAAATGCACCTATTTTGGTGGCAGTTATATATTTTAGTTTAACGTGTCATTTATATTATTATTATTTTATTATATTAGATAATTTTGTTCGTAAAGGCTGCAACAAGGACATTTTTTCCTATTATCTTTATATATTTCTTGTACCTAAGGAATTGCTTAGAACCTACCAACTTGCTATGATGGTGGTGTCATAATTGTAACATAATTACATTTCTCGTATTTATTTTGTTGTTATAATCTCTTTTGTTTCAAATTTTTTAAATTGTATTAATTTTAAACTGAATAATTAACTAAATACTAAACAAAAGTCAAAAGTTATGCACTCCATATCTTAAAAGGCAAAAATGTAACTCTTATATGGTTTCCAAGTGAAGTCCAGACAATTTTTCTTGAGGTTTGATCAATGTGAGACACTAAGCTCAAAAATTATAGAATCTTGAATACTTTACAAATTTAAAATATATACTTGTAAAGTTATTTCTATGGATTTGTCTATTATCAATTTTATAAAAAGAAACATATTCCTAATAATAGTACGTAGTGTATACGACGTATACGTATACGGCGTGCTTAAACTGTTAAAATTTTAAAGCAACTAATTTCTTCGTTAGATTCATTTGCACTATAAAGAGAACATTCACATTAACATTATTTCCGACATTTCAAGGCGTTTCCGCCCTAAAATGCTGATTGATCCCCGCAGGTCATATAATATAATTGACATTTTGTTACAAGCTAAGAATTTTTAAAAATATTTCTAATGTTACCTACATCATTATAGTGTAATAAGGGGTACTTGTTTATAGCTGTAGTGTAGAAAAAAGTCTAAATTATACATACCCTAAGAAAATCTGAATTATACAAGTTTTGTTATTAAAATTATAGTTAGTAAAATAATAACTTGGATTGGACCAAAGAGAAAAAAGATAGGGATTCGATCGGTCGCACACTATCTGATCATAATTTTATTAATTTTTCAAGTAGCACGCAAGACTGTCATTGAAAATAATGAATGACGTTTTATTAAAAGACGACAGAGCTACAGATAACATTGGTAGCGACCTCCGATGCGCCACTGCTCACGTTTTATTCTTTATTTATTAATGTCAGGTATGTTATCAGTGATGCTTCAATGAGTTTAAGTGCAATGCGTTTATCTTAATATTGCCGTGGGATATAATTATCCAACAGTCACATCATATATCTACGTGTAAGTCGTTGGGTATTAATAATAACTTATAAAGTTATGATGTTCAACTGCAAACAATATACATAAATAGACTTTAAAATATATTTCTTTTAAGATCTTAACATGAATGGATTAAAATTGAATATTTTTACAGTATCGGGACTTTTAAAATACTAATTTCGAAAACTTTTCAAACATTAAGCCTTCTTGGCGTGAGTGATAAAGATGGAATTGTCATGTCCATTTTCATCGCTCTGCAACTAGGAAAAACGTGGCATTAAGTTCCATCACTCAACATACAATGCTTCGAAAAGGCGGAAAGCAGGGAACGGAATATCTTAACACTAGGTTACTACGGTTCTTGCAGTACTCTCTGCGTAACCTGCTGTGAGCGTGATAAATATTTTGCATGAGCACTTAATGCCAGAAAAATTACAGGTAGTTTATAAAATATTAAAAGAAGGGACTCTATAAATAGAATCTATTTTTCTAGGCTTACAAGTAGAGTAAATATAGAGCGGTATCAGTTCGTCTAAAATGTACCTACACGCGTTTATCTTCAATGTTGTATTGTTGTATATAGATGACAGAACAATACTATTTTGAATACAATAAAGATTAGCAAAACGTGGCACCTTGTTCTTACTACATATTGTATACCGACCAAATGTAGGATCAATATGAAGTAAGTTGATAATTTTTAATATATTTTTTTGATAATTTATTGTATTCACATTATGTATCAATTGTATTCATATATATATCACAATGTAGGAGTTTAGTATATTATTAGTAATATTATAAATAATATTATTTTATATGAAACAGATTATTAATAGAAGTTTGTAACAATTTTTTCCTAAGATATTTCTATAAATTTCCAATGTTTGGATTTTAAGTTAAGTCCTAAACGTATTGTAAAATTTCATTATTAGGTAGTAGTAGGTTTGATTATGCAATTTGCAAAGGCAATTTTCATACAAAACCTATTCTATCCTATACTTATCATTAATGCTAATTTTTAAACTAAGATGACACTGCTTTTATTAAGCAGATTTTATTTACTGATTCTATAATATGAATTATTTACGTTTGGTGATAGAGTCATGTTTCGGGCGGCAGCGTAAGCTTTTACGTAACGTGGTGATTTGCACTGGGCACGGTATTAGTGCAAGGCGCCTCGGCTGCTGCGTCACTCACGGCCTACACACGTGTGTCTAGCGCTTGAGTCTAGTATATGCTGACACAATTCCTTCTATCTCTTACGTGATTGGTTTAATAAAACTAATATGCAATATAATTTCAAAACAAAAATGACGATGAAGATATTTTCTCATTACAGAATTGTAAAAAATTAAAATATTGTAAAATCATATTTTTAATCCAGAGTCCACTTTTATAAAATGATCGTAATTGTTTGGCCATCTTAGAAAACGGTTTGGTTTAATTTGTTATATTTCTCAAGTGTCTATATAACAAAGGTGTAAAATTTTACTGAGCCCCGAAATATCAACAGAAAGCAGACGTATTAGTTGGCACTTGGCAGTGGCAAGCGGTGAGTCGGCTGTGGCATGCATTGGCGGGACGCGACGCTGGCATGCGAGACTCCAACGCGTGCCAAAGCGTGGGAGCGGACGCCGCTTCCGGCACGCGTTCAACTCACGTTCCGTAGACGATTCACGACGATAAATTATTGCAATACCCATTGTTGACGTAAAAAATAGCGCTATTAATGTTTAATTAATTATTCTTATACATGGAATTTCATTAAGTTATTAGTTACCGAGTATAAGAGCATTTTTTATTGTCTTGGAACTTCAAGGCTTTTTTTAATAAGTAAATTTTATTAATTTTGCAATTTTAAGTTTATCTAGCTAAGTAATTAAATTTAAAAGAACAAATAGCTAATGCTTAATCATTCTACTCATATGTATTCGTAAATGGTAGTGCTTAATTTAATGTGTGGTCATTTGTCCGACGTAGGCGAGTCACGCGTAGGCGCAGACGCATCGCCCGCCGCCTAATCTCGCTGCGATGTTTATCGCGCGATGACGGATCGTTCGCCTACTCCTAATAGCTTCCTACACGCGCCTTGTTTACGACTTACGCTTAGTCCCCGCCTGGTTATTACTGTCTCGTATTTAATAGGTATATTGTTCGTATTATCGAATAGAACCTTTGATTTACATACATGCCGGCAAGTAAATTACTTTCTAATAAACTGTCCTATCAGATTACAAATGTAATGCTTAATAGTACCTATTTGTTTGAAAAATTAGTTACTGTAAGTAAGTTATTGTAACAGAAAATAATATAAGTAATCACGTACGTGTTATATTATTAATAATGTAAAATTAAGGAATAATAAAAATATATAATAATGTTTTGACGATCAAAATCATCAATGACAAATTTTTTGTACATAAATATCTACATATATAATTACGGTACGGTAAGAAACTAGATTAATATCTTTTGAAGAAACACGAGAGGTATCTAGTAGGTGTTTCAGTTAATATAACGTGGGGAGCTTTCCCACGACAATTGTCCCACGGATGATCACACCGCACCACCCACATACACTGACTCACGGCGCCTGTTAATCATTGGGCTAACTTTTTTTTTAATTCACCCTGTATCCCGCATATAGTAGAGTAAGTAGACAGAACTGTGTTACATTTAAAAAAATACCTTCAATGTAATTAATATTTAATTTTTAATCACTAATTTAGAATACTGATTAAAGAAAGTAAAGATTAGATTTATATGTGTATTAAAAATAAAGTATTTTTTTCTTTTCAAAATATTTCCATATCCAACCCCAGTATAGAACAGCTTACGAACTGACGTGGTGTTGCGCACAGCGACTCAAGTAGACTTACTAAGGAATCGACATCGAAATTTACATATTGTTAAATTAATTTGTAGACAAAACTTTATATAAAGATAATTATGTGAAGGACTAAAAATGATGGTATAGGCAGAGGCACCTACCAGAACATATAAATATTGTATAAATAACGAAGGGAATTTATTTGGCGAATATTGGGCTTATTTTCTAAGATATTCTATCCATAGACATCAAAAAATATTAGCGTGCAGATTAAAATTATTACAATATCGAGAGTTATATGTTTATAAATAATATGTATATTTGAGTTCATAGTCATTCTTAGTATGAACCCGTCTGTTGTACTCATATATAAATTAAAAGTTTAATGATATATCTTCTAAAGAGCTATTGTTTGTGTTTTCCTTTATATATCTTTATTACACTAAAATTAAAAAACTTATTCCATAAAATATACATGAATACAAATTTACGCGTTGAAGTCTTTCATATCGCTCATTAAGTACAATAATAATTGAAATAAAATATAGAATGGTTGGATATGAAAAAGAAAATTTATTCAAACATAAAGATATTTTAAGCACAATATTTAAAAATAAAATTTAAACTTACCCGCCTATTATCTCCCTTCTTTTGTACTTCAGCACTCATAGCGTTGGAAACCCCTTGTTGGGGGCTTCCGATGCCGGTCACCATCACGAAACACAAAACACGCGTAAGCCGTCAATCATAACGTACAGACGCGTGCGACTCTCGCGCCAGTCGTCGCACGACTAGCGAGTGGCGGGCGGCACGCGTACGCCCTGCCGCCGTCGCGTGCCTTTAGGCTGCCCGAATACTACACGATAAATGTATACAGCCTTTAAATATGTTTCAGGTTTATTTTAGTCGCAAGCGTTAATTATAGTTTTAGTCAATTTAAGAGACAAATTTAATGTTTTACTAACACGTTATCAGAGTCATTACTCAATCAATCTAAAATCTTTTATCATTATTTATACATTTTTAACCCACTGTAAGAGTACGCTGTATACATAATACCAAAAGATATATACGAGTATATGTAAATAATATAAAAAGCAATATATTTTATTGTCATTTTATTCACGATTCACGATTATTTTCAGTTTCACTCGTTAGTCTACATAGTAGAATATGTAAGTATATAGTCAAGACACATCCTTATCCCCTTGCACAAAATATTGAAAATAAAACAATGTCAATCTAATGATTTTGCATTAACGTATTATCGGGTTTACAGTCAGACACAGAACCTCAGACCTTGCGCCAATGGGTCACACAATGTTTTAAATTATATTTTAACTCTTACCTTAATTATTGCATTATTATTGTATGTAAAACACCTTACTATATTCAAACGCTGACATCACTCGACGCCACCAATGCTTCTAAGGTTGCTGGGAAGATAATTTCTCGTGACTCGGGCGGCGAATATCAAACGTCTGTCTTTATATATATACATACGTGATTTGTATATATAAAGATTTTTTATGAACAACAACGTATTGTAATATAATATTTAAAGCAATGCAATTCAAAAAACTTTAAAATTAAAGTGTTAGTCTAATTTAAAATCATAAATCTTGTGATTCACTTTACAATATATCTATTTTGCTTATATTATTCTGCACAAATGTTAAAAATAAATATTTTATACTCTTCCTTGCATTGTAACAAATTTACAATACAAATGCAAGTACAGAAACATTGTTGGTAAAGGTGAACTTATCTCTAGTAGATATATATATATATATATATATATATATATATATATATATATATATATATATATATATATATATATATATATATATATATATATATATATATATATATATATATATATATATATATATATATATATATATATATATATATATATATATATATATATATATATATATATATATATATATATAGTCTTAATATTAGCAGGCTTAATTATTATAAAATTAATTACTTATTTACCTTATATATATATATATATATATATATATATATATATATATATATATATATATATATATATATATATATATATATATATATATATATATATATATATATATATATATATATATATATATATATATATATATATATATATATATATATATATATATATATATATATATATATATATATATATATATATATATATATATATATATATATATATATATATATATATATATATATATATATAAGGTAAATAAGTAATTAATTTTATAATAATTAAGCCTGCTAATATTAAGACTATTTAAACTTAAATATTAAATATTGTATATAAAATAGTAAAATACAACGTGTTTATTTATTACACATCACGTCACAAATTGTATTTTAAATTATATACATATATATATATATATATATATATATATATATATATATATATATATATATATATATATATATATATATATATATATATATATATATATATATATATATATAAGGTAAATAATTTTATAATAATTAAGCCTGCTAATATTAAGACTATTTAAACGTATATATTGTATATAAAATATTATAAGTAAAATACAACGTGTTTATTTATTACACATCACGTCACAAATTATAATTTTAAATTAATATTTTACAGCAGTTGCAACGTGAGCACACCCAATACCCATGTACCTATTATCTTAACGCTGATATGACTTCCTATCTCTACATTATCTTCGCCACTCGTGTCGTAAATTATATATGCTGATCTTCACCCGTGCGGTGAACATCAAAGCGGAATTTATAATATTTGCATACATAAACGTTGTTCAGAAACAGACCATTATCTGTAAAGCGTCGGTTCTTAGATTTTTTAGAAGCCATTTTTTTATCCAATAAATAATATCTTAAAATCATGAATCAAAGCTTTCTAAGTTTCTAAAAATATTTAATTTTTTATTGTTCAACACTCAACAAATAAATATATGTAGGTTCGATAACATATATCTTGTAAAGTTAGGGTAAATTTAGAATTTTTTGTCTATTGCATAGATTATCACTATACATATTAATTTGAAATATATTCTTAAAAATTCGATAAGAAATATATAAGTAACTAGTTACATATATTAAATTTGCCGCTATTTCGTAGAATATTTGACACCGTTATGTTTTTTGTAAAAAAAAAATAAACTGTTACAATTATTTAACGGACTCTATTGACTATTAGGCAGTACATTTTTTTAATTTTCTACAAAAAATTGTTCCTTAATACAAAAAATTGACAAAAAACAATCAACTTTGAACAAAGTTGCTCTATTTTAAAAATGTTTATGACATTATTGTACAACACAAAACATTTAAAAAGAAATATAGGCAAGTATCTACGGTAGGTAGACAAAAAGTATATGGCAAGTAGTCTACCACAATTCGGGTAGGTATAAATATATATGAAATATTTAAATACTCCATAGAAAATTAGTGTAATTTGGTTTTCTATATTGAAAAATATCACTTACAATAGGTTATTTAGTATTTGTACTTTTTTATTGTTATTTATTATACTTAAAACCAATATATAAGAGAAACAGACACGAGTATGTTTAATATTATGATAATTGGTCATAACAACTCAGAATTTAAATATACTGTGAGGCTTCGTGCGTCATCACCGCTAAGTAGCATTCTAGTGTAGGCAAGTAATTGATAATGGAATAATTTAATTTCCTAACTGTCGGTTGTTGCTAAATAATATATTTATTATGTTCAAACTTCAAAATATAAGCAAAACTAAAACTGTTAGGTACAATTTAACGGAACAGATCTTTATACCACAGCATATTGCTTTTTTACTACCACCATACATACCGCTTTAAACAATAAAATTGCCCTATTTTAAATATTTTTACAATCTAAAAATAGAGCAGGCTAGTTGAAAAGGTCTGTTGAATGGCCATTGCAACTGTACTTTTTTTCTACACGATTACAATTTTAAAATATTTTTTTATAATTTAGTTTTTTTAAATAGGCGTGCTTATATGTTACGTTGATTTTTCTTAATGAGATGATTGTATCTCTACATAATTAGGCTTATTAAAATATTATAACTTTTTAAACTTTATTTAACACTAAAATCTCTCTATTATTTTATAAAATATTAGCCTATACGCTACTACATCAGCCAGCTGTTTTTACAACGTATACCAAAGGTGACGCTATTTAGATTTTGAATTCAGAGAAAATTTAACACCTCACATTATATAACAACTTAACCTCACATTTTTATAACAACTTACAAGTACTTACAAGTACCTATTTTGGACATAAATCTTAAAAATGGATGACAAAGTACCTATAGTAAAATATTCTTAATTTTTCGTATTTAATACTAGATGTTGCCCCTGGCTCCACTCGCGGTTTTTAAATGTATTACGCACATTATATTTTTAAGTGGCATGCCCGAGTTTAAAAAGTATCTTAGTAATTTGTAACAATTACCTACACAGTTTAGATAAATCTAGGTACTAAATAGTAATATTGTGGTTTGGTTTAGAACAACGTTACTCATTTAAAATATTATGATAAAGATATTATTATGACATAACTGTTTTTGTTTTTTTTTTAAACCTGAAATAAATGAGGTTTTTATTTTTTTTTGACCATATTTGTGAAATATTATACATATTTTTAGTAAGGTATATTTTATAATCCGCTACAACACAATAAAGTAAGATTTTGGTTATCTATTTACGCAACTGAGGGACTGAGGGATTTTTCTCGTTATGTTTCTTTAAACAGGTAACCATTACAAAACGAAGGGCAGAAAAGCTCGGTATTCACGTAAACAGCTTTAATTTTCATCGATTTAGCTTCAAAACTGACGGAGTTTCGTAGAAACTCATTCCCCCTTTTTCACCCCCGTTAAGGCAGAATTTCCAAAAATCCTTATTGCGTCATTCTTAATTTCTAACCATATAGCCAAATATTAATTTTGATCGAATTAGCTTTAAAACTGACGGAGTTTCATGCAAACTTACCTCCCCCTTAAAGAGCGAATTTCCAAAAAAAAGATAGCCTATATGTTAAATAAAAAATAAAAAATAAAAATAAAATAAAACTAATCATTCCTCAATAACCCTACATAGTATTTTGTTTCGTAAAAATATTTAATGTACAAACACAACTTTTTACGGTTATATTATATATTAATATATTATATATAAGTGAATTACGTATCTATTATCTCTTAGTAACAAAACCCGTCTAAGCCACACTGAGTGTAAGAGTTCGTTGATAGAACTTGGGCTCTTTAGATATTCGATTTCAAAGCACACCAAATTTAGAACTAAAATATATTCGCTTATATCATTTGTATATTTCTGTGTTGAATATAACAACATAAGTCGAAATAACAATAGAAGTCGTTATTATATAAGTTATTATATCTAAAAAAGAACATATATATTCTATAATTTACCTAGTAGAACACAATTACAAAAACTACATAGAAGATTCTAGTTGTAACAAAATTCTAGAAAGGCACGTTACATCCACCTTACACCTTAGAGCATCACCCGGAGACACCATGTAGCTCCAAATTATCTTATATTATACCTACTACCATTATTACTCAAAGTTAACCATTGCTCATGTACTTAAAAGTAAATCTAATAAAATTAACACAACCATTTTGTATTTTAACTTAATATATTTGTAGCTTATAATATATATTGTGTATTTATGATTGCGATGCAATCGTTCTAAAATGACACTAATAAATATATTATATTAAGTATTATACCTATGTAATAACGCAGTAAATGATGTGATGACTTATTTTGTAGTAAGCATCAGAAATATCGTTTGTTTAATATCTTAAACATTTTTAAATAATACTAAAAGATTTAGTTGTGGTAGCCGTAAAACTCCGACAGCTACAACAACAAAAGGGTTTTAATTGTATTTCTTAGAAATACCACAGAACCACACCAACTGAATATTGACAGAAGAACATGGTCACAGTGAGGTAGGGAGTGTTAAAATCCAAAGCGAATTGCTTGTCGCTGGATACAATGAAACAAAGTCTCATTAGTAGGAATCCAGAACTGACACTGAGTCGAGTAAAAGAAAAAAGGGCTTTTAAAACACCGCAGGAAACAATTGTGCTGTATGTATAACGCTAAACCGCCGATGTAGTGAGACATAAATTATAATATGGTAATTATCGATATGGTATAAGTATCTAGTATGTTTTATTTAAGTTAAACATCGGCTTTTCTTTGATAAAAATCAATAATTAAAACAAAAATCGAATAACTTTATAGTGAAATATCTATAAACTTTGCATTTATTTACATAAATTAGTGAGATATAATATATGTCAAAGAATTCTGCCGTCTATTCATCATGTATTTACTTACACAAAACAAATATCATCTTTTTTGGCCAAGCCATTACCGTTATTTTTTGCACAAAGATTGACTACAATGGGTAAAGGACGCAACGGACGTTCGAACTAAAATATGTTGTTAAAAGTAGTCATAAACAGACCGATCGTTAAGCTTTGTTAGGAGCCTTTGGCGGCTCATAAACTTTTTCACGATACCGTCGGTATAATTCGCCTCTAAATTTTACTGTAAAATTGACGGGTTGAAGGCAAATCAACAAAGGGACAATTTTTTTCAAAATATTTGCCAACACGCGCGAAGTCGGTGAAAGACATTGTTTGGAGAAATGCAAGGGTTCTTTACAACTCTTGTTTAACAAATTTTACGACATCGCATAAAGGTTTAAAACGTGAAGAAAATTTTAGTACATTTCGCACTGTATAATAATTTCAATACTTTTAACAAATATACAATAGAACATTTAAGTTACGGATAGAACGAAATAGTAACTGTAAAATTGGAAGCTATCGAAATATTTATTAGAAGTAAAATAAGTTTGCGCTATTTTCCGCATTTAGCAGAGACAGAGAGAACCTAGTTTTGCCCAGCCTCTCCAACCTCTCTGCCTAGATTTTCAATAGTATTTAGCGATTATATTAGTTGGGCAAGGAAATAGAAAGGTCTTTCTCTCCTTTTGGAATCGAAACCACAACAATTGCGTTTTGTATGGCAGTATACTGATTCGTCTATAGACAGCATATAACAAAATGATAATTAATTGAAAATTATTGTTAAAACTTAAGATTAAGCCTTTCTACCCTTTATAAATACTTGTAACCAATATTAATATAATTTATTAAAATTTAACATAGAATGTAAATTTCTGGGTCAATTTACTTTTTTGTTGATAAATTATGCCAAAATACAAATTAAAATGGCAGCCACATATTACGTTGCAAAATCAAACATAATAACAGGAAAATAAAATAAAAATATAGACCAGTGTTACCATATTTATCGCCTAATTTTATAGTGTGACACCTGCTGTTTTAAGTAATCACAGTTGTGCGTAATTATAGTGTACACATTTACGGTGATAGAAGTTTGACGGGGAGCAAAAAGTTAACTTGAGGTCTAAAACAAATATTAGTATTTTCGCGGTCATTCACACTTGCGCCCCGGGAGAAGCGTTCACTAGTGTTAAGATTGCATTCAAAATTCGTTCAATATATTATTTTTTACTTGCAACGTATAATTTTCTTCACCCGAGGCGCGATGTTAGGACCTACAAAAAGACTAAAAAACTAGCAAGTGTTATTATATGTGTTTAAAAATTGAATTTATAATTCGAATCCAGTAAAAATGAAAAATAAAAATGCAAATACTTTGTGAAAAATTTATTTCATTGTCTGCTACAAAAATACCATGTTTTTATATAATCATATAAAATTTCACATATATTGATAACCTCGCCTCGCAACATGCAAAAGACTCTTACCTATACATATCGACGACTTATCATATACCAGCTACTAACACAGCAATTAAAAAAATATTACCTAAGTGTTTTTATATAAAAATTTCAAAATAATTTACTATTTTGAAAAAAAAAATGCATGCTTTGAACAGTTCAATATTTACATGATATATTTTTAGCATTTTGGCATATTTAACCAAACTAATTAAAACATCATTTGAGAGATTCTTGATCATATCAGTTTAAGGTTACTTGAGTAAAAGTTTATATTTATGTAGTAGGCACAAAGCACATCGAAAAAATACAACTTAAGCTATCATATAAAAAATATGATTAAAATAAAATATAAAAAAAAGAAAAAATAAAAAAGCATATATATTTTTTACGATTTCTATCACGTAAATACAAATTATTTTATTTTATCTATTTTAAAATTGACATTAAATATGGGGATATTTGTATAGGTGTGTAATAATAATTGTCCTATCTACGTATAAAATATAATAGCAAATAATATTACATCACAAACAAATACTGCTAAAGTAACCCAATTCTTTAGACTGGATTATGTAATACATTACTTAAAATAGGTAAAAAACAAATAGAAGGAGTAGAGTTTGAATTGTTTTCTAAAACAGTAGAGAGTGCCGGAGAAAGAGAAACTAAGCACGTAATGTAGGATAATCAAAACACATAAACAAAAACTTAAAAAGTTTATTATTTCTCCTTTCGTTTTTTTTTTAATTATCAATAATAATAATGAAACTGAAAATATGATTTATTTTTTACACAATCCAGTCACCGGTTACGATTCAACAAAATTTATCTAACGGAATGATAATATTCGTTAAGTCCTTTGGACTCATGTTCAAAGTTTCATAATTAATATAGTTTCACCTTCACCAAAAGAATTTCACAAATTACTTTGGTTACTAAACATACATTTACATGAAACTATGAAATAAAGAGTTTAACTCATTGTCTACTTAAAATAATTAATAATTTAAATATGGTTTTGCTAAGTTACACATAAAAAAAGGTTACATTTTTGTTGCTTAAATTATGGTTTGAATATTTGAAGTTTTTTTAATAAATACAATAACTGTTCCACAGACCTTATAGTTTTATCAATATAATCAACCAGACTGTTAACCATACATTTTTAATAAAAAAATACTACAGACGGTGTATTACGTTACCGTTTCAACTAAAGCTACTACTTAATTTATAGTTTAGCTTCATATAAATTTTGTACGAAAATCAAGGAGTTAATTAAAACCTACAACAAAATATAATTCTATTACATTGTTTCAAAAGCCCAAAACAATATAAGTGTTAAAATAAATTTTTATATAAGTTAACTTTAAGTAGAGTAAGAACGTTACAAAACCACTTCACTACACTGCACCTGAAAAAAGAGAGCACCACAAATATGTATGTACTTCTATATACATTTTGTTTAACAATCTTCATTAATCATATTAATTATTATTAGAAATTGTTGTAATTTTATTAAATTTAATTTTAATCTGGCAACAATAATTATCTTACCAAATTAAGTAGCAATCTTTATAACCCGCAGAGTGTGTCCGTATGTATATAATATTGTTTACAATACATATATAAAAAAATAACATGATAACATAGTTATTATTTAAAATATTAGATGATAAAACGTAGAAAAACCAAAAATTATTTTTTGTTGTGCAATTTAATTTATAGAAGAGTTAAGTTACAAAGATGTTACATTTTTCTATAGGAAAGTATATGGATTTTTCTTTTCCGCTCTTATATGTGAACACGTGCTTTTGGCACATACATCGTATTATATATATACTGATAGATATGTCGTAGTTTGCAATGGCTTTGGCTTGGCAAGGCTTGGCCTCCACGAAGTTATGGTGGCGTAAAATCCAAGTAAATACACTGGAACTTGCCTCAAGCTTTCTTCGATCCCTTTAAAAAATATTGGGACTCAGTCGTCAAGAAGCTCTTCCAAGCTCTAACAAGACAAGCGAAACAATATGTTTACACACTTTTTAGACGAAAGCCTTGCCATGCGTGTAAATTTTGCCTAAAATGTCGAATATTACAAATAAGATAAACCATATCATAATAAGTTTAACTCAAACGTTTGAATTAAAAAGAAGTAATATTTCAAGTAAATTAAATTGTTAGATACATAAAGTTATTTTAATTGATTAAATATATATTTGTTTCGTATGATTTTCAATATAACAATACAATGCAAGCATTTTAAACAAATCAATTGAAATATTTCTTGTAATAAATAATTGAATGTAATATCATAATGATTTTATTCACAAATACAAGTATTTTCTTTTTATTTATAATTTAATATTTTAAAGTAAATTTTGAGAAAATTAAAAAATACTAAAAGAAAAAATGTATTTTTAAATTTCACTAGCAAACTTCGATAAGATATATTTTGTATAAAATTTTAATATATATTTTAAGATTTTCGGGTACCGCAGAAATATGAAGACGAGTTTTGATTTTATAACATAATTCCTCATGAATGTATTATGAGAGAGCATTTTTAATTTTTAAATTTCAACATAAATAATCTAAAGAATCCGTAAATAATGTATACTATTGATATGATATAAGTGTTCATAATATTTATATCTATAGCTATCAATATTTTTACTGTACTATGTACAGAATGATTTAGTACTTAAGTTAGGAAGTATTGACATTTATAATACAGATTCATTTTTGGTTCTAGTAAAATTGAGCTTTGCCCTCATATCACTTAATACCTCTAAAATGATAGCAACGGAATGACTTATAAGTAGGCACGAAATAGGTAGATTAAGTAATTACACTAGGGCTACCTCACAAAATACAGAAAATAAGTGAAAATAGAAAATAAAAATACAGTTTTTCTCCAATTTTTCCTAAACATTTTTTACAAACCGCACTTATGTTGGTATTCCAATTAATTAATCGCCTTGTTTATCTGTTCATAGTTCACAGTGCGGTTTCAGCACCGAGTATCAATCCCTATGACTCCGGGTACATAATACTTTCGACGGGCGCTGATACTGTCATGTCGTCAATTTCTGGACGCGACCAGTCCTGAAAATTATAAAAAAATATTATTTAATATAAATATAAAAATATTATTAGCCTATGGATGTAATGTTTAACTCCAAACATTAATATAAAATTATTTTTATCTGCTTATCCACACAATGTCTACTGGCAACACTAAATTCTTAATAAAGTAAGTAGTAAGTAACAATATCATACATAAAAAATATAATATACATAATAATATATTTTTTATTTATGATATTGTAAGAAAATATTATTCACCTGTTCTTCTGTACTCGCAAAGAATAAGTAGAACAAATTAGCACCGAGGTCGATAGCGGCCGCCAAGTAAAACACTTCGCGCCATTGTCCTAATGTTTGCTGAAAATTTATAATTAAACTTGATTATTTTATTAAAATAAAATAATTTAACAAGTAAGCGGTATCATCACCATAAGAAAAGAAAACTATTTTGTAATTCCTCTGTAACAAAATTACGCTTTGCTTCTCAAAGCTCACTTCTTTTTTTTTAATTAATAAATATTACTTTGATCTCATAACATTAAAATATAATATTTGAGGACTGTCATGGCGTAAGCAGTAAGCGTTATGGTTAGTGGGTTTGATTCCCACTCGAGGGGGATGGATTATTTCATTTCCATTTCCTTCGCTGTGGCAAACTAGACAAACGAGGCGTTGTGTTCCGCCACTCAGCACGCAATGCCAAACGCAATAAAAAGAGTAGGAACATTAGGTTCCCTCTACGCTACCCTGACATGAACAGGATAAAGCGCGAAATTAAAATGAAAATATCAGTAATATCTTTGCCTTACTCTGTTTCCATTTTCTTCCCTCAAAGCGTTGAGTTCCGCCACACGGAATGTCTCGAAAAAGGCGTAAAAGCAGGGACGGAGAAAGCAGAGACGAAGCAACGAAGTGTCTTAACTCTAGGTTCCTATGGTTCCTGCAGTTCGCTCTGCCTACCCTGCCATGTGCGGGATAAAGGATGAAGACATAAAAAAAATTACAATAAATACTAACCTGCGTATCACTAATAATCAATCCTATAACGTAAGGCGCTAGGAAGCCGCATATATTGCTCGCGGCATTCGTTATCCCGTACATAGTCCCCGCGAACTGCGGCGACAGATCTATGTGATTCATCTGATTACCTGTTAAATATAATAATTAATTATTTATTTATATATATATATATATATATATATATATATATATATATATATATATATATATATATATATATATATATATATATATATATATATATATATATATATATATATATATATATATATATATAACAGTTCTAGTGTCACTCGTGGTAATGAAGAATTTGAACAAGAAGAATTTTTTCTGTTAAAATTTTGTCTTTGCTGCCTACCTTACTATAAGGTAGTCTGTTCTGTGTAAGTTACACTTAATACTTAAGTTTCTCTATTTCTGCATTGATTTAAATGTGTCATCCGAATTGAATATGTGTTTTTTTCCTTCTTTTTGCTTCACGCTTTATCCCGCTCACGGCAGGGTAGGCAGAGGGAACCGCAGGGACCGTGGATTCCTAGTGTTAAGACACTCCGTTGCTTAGTCCCTGCTTTCTCTGTTTCCGCTTTCCGCCTTTTTCGAGGCATTGCGTGTTGAGTGGCGGAACTCAACGCCGCGCTTTGCCTAGTTTACCAAAGCGAAGAAAATGGAATTAGAAAAATCCATCTTCCCCGACTGGGGATCAAACCCAGAAACCGTCGCGTTACAGGCAAACGTTGCGCCTCTGCGCCACGACGGCTGAAAAGGGCTGAATTGTGTAAAATTGATCTCTTCTGTACTATCTAGTATCTATCGCACGAGAATAAACTAATTGATATCACTTTGTTATTTTATGAAAAATATATACAGACAATATGTATCTGACAGCGCAGCCTTTGTTAAAACTAATAGGTCAGGGTAAAATATTTCAAGGCTATATGCAAAAAACTAGTTAACAATTATCAATACTTAAGGCACAAAATCATTTTTCCCATTTCACGATATTTATACGTGCTGTGTAACGCGTTAGGTAGTCATGATTAAATACGGATGACGTATAGATACTACAAAAATACTACTGTGTAACGTTGTCCATTTGTAAGCTTTTATTTAGAACTAGCTTTTGTCCGCGACTTCGTCCGCGTTTCCGTCGTTTTTCGAAAAAAAATTTGCAGATGTCCTCCCTCATAGTTTTGACGTAACAGGCGGATTCACTTTCGTATTTTAGAAGGGAAATAGTAATATAATATGCCAATCCACAAAACTATTAATATTCTCTATAAAAACACACAAAACTATTAATATTCTATATAAACTATTCTCTATTCACGCGCGATGGCTTGTTAGCGTAGGTATTTTTTTCATGTATAAGTTTGATATTTTTGTACCGATTTCTATGATTCTTTTTTTATTAAATAGGTACTAATATTCATTAAAAAAATAAGGATGATGGTGAGTGTTATTGGTACTATATTATACGTAATAGTAAACAAATATAATAACAAATCTCTGAACTGCTAAGCTATCGGGAGTTACACGTGTTATTGTGAGTCAACTATAAAAGATAAATATATGCTGTCTTGGGATATTTTTTATATAATTTTATGTTGAATATTTCCGTTATACATGATTTCTATGTAGCTTTAACCATTAAGGCTGCACACGCGACGGAAGCTAAAAAAACCAAGTAACTTCTCCCGTTTTCCCAACATTTCCTTTCACTGCTCTGCTCCTATTAATGGTAGCGTGATGAAAAGTATACTATTACCTGCTCAGGAGTATGTAGAATAATTGTACCAAGTTTCGTTAAAATCCGTCGAGTAGTTTTTTTTCTATAAATAACATACAGACAGACAGACAGACAAAAATTTTACTGATTGCATTTTTGGCATCAGTATCGATCACTAATCACCCCCCGATAGTTATTTTGTAAATATATTTCATGTACAGAATTGACCTTTCTACAGATTTATTATAAGTATAGAAAACAACCGAATAAGAAAGAGATATATCTCTTTCCCACTCTGACAGAATAGTGTACGCTTATGTCTTACTTGACAAATAGCGTTTTATTTTGGAACAATAGTTTAATTATTTATTTTGTTCCAATAAATTAATGTTTTTATTTTTGAAAATTTTAATTATTTTATAATCTTACGAAGTTTTTAAAGGCTAGTTAATGCTATGCTTTAAAATAAGGTCGCGGTAACAGCCACACCCTGTATACATACCAGCGTAAGTAGCGCCGCCGAAAGCCGACGTTATACTCAGGAGTAACATAACGGCGACACTGTCGCAGCCCGCCCACGCTATACCTAGCAACCCGAAGGCTGGGATAAACGATGCTGAAAATAACAATATTAATTATTTTAAATAAAGTTTTAAATTAGAGCGTGGCTCACAAAACCGATTGATGCTCAATATCGAGCTTAGTTTATGTGTACTATATATTTATAATTTACTTACGTACATGTATGTATAATAATAATAATAATAACACTTTATTGCACATAAAATTAAAAGAAAAGGCAACCATTCAAAATAATACATATTATAAGAGAGGAGACGGTGCAAACAAAAAGCGTTACTCTTACTTATGAATATATACAAAGACATACACATACATTACACACTATGTACAGTACATATGTACATACATAAATATACAAATACATGCTAATATAATTATTATCTTACGTACGTGTATATATTATTTATAACATACTAATTGAAAGTAAGTTAAACTTCAAAGTCATGAACTTCAATTTCAGAAATTTCCAATCTTAAAAATTACATACTTTACTATGAAAGCGTAATGTATTGACAATATACCAACCGACAGTGTTCCACAATTTCATGCTATTGAGTCTCGAGATCCATCCTTTCACGAGCAGCCAGTCAGCAAAAATACTAATCAAAATACCCGCAATCCAGGCCGTGAGGTACGGCAACGCTGAAAGCCTTGCGTTCTGAAACGTTATTTTAAACGTTAATCGTTAATCAAATTAATTTTCTAAATTCTAATAAGCTTTAATCTCTAATTTTAATCTTAAGCCTTCTTTTCATAATAATAATTTCTTACAAAATAAATAAAAATCTTAATAAGTAAAAATAAACGTAAGTAAAGTAAGCTGGATGCATAATTATGTTAAGATGTAAATTTTTGTCATAATTTGATTGTAGATTAACATCGTATTAAAAAAAGGGACACAGATAGAATTAATTATGCCGAATTCAGGACACTACCCACGTGTGACGTGTGGCAGAACTTAAGAATAATTTGTTATGAGTTTTTTTATATATCTTCAATAAATATGTTAAAAATTTTAAACATTAATTATTTTTTTAACTGCTGTTAAATTTCAGACGACTTAATTTCCTTGAATTATTTCTTTCTGGTGAGACAAAGTGTGAAATTTGAGCCACCAAATTAACACAAGAACAAATAGAGAAGTGAAACTAGTAGGTACATAGCGGACTTAGCTTTTACTTAAGCTTAACTGTGTACTATGTTTGTATGAAAAACACAAACGTTAATATAAAACTTACAGAAATGATGTCGAAATGTAATATATTGTTCATATAAGTAGGTAACTCAGTCAGCTGGGTATAGAAGAGCCATGATTGACCGCATTGTGCGATAAGAATGGCCCACAGCGGAAGACATGTAAGGAATTTACCCCACGGTATTGACATTGGTTGCTCATTCTCCTGTAAATAAATTGAAATTGCTATTTAAACGCTATTAAATAATTATCAAATTAAATTATATATAAAGACGCACATTTCGCCTTCAAATACAAAAGTAGGTAAATGTAAATATAATATGGAATACAAGTGTTTCGATCGCAACAATAAGTGAAATTACGATATTTTCTCTTCTGATCTTTGATATTTTCTATTTTATTGAAATCTAATTTATACATGTCATGAACATATGTATATAGATATAACTATAAAAATACACCTTGCCACAGCAAAAATATAAAATTCGAAACAGATGTAATACACCGAGAATTAGGATTCAACTTGCTATCTATTGCTTAACTTAAACTTTTTTAATATCTCATTTAATTTCTAGATCAAGGATAAGATTATATCTCATTAAAACGTAAACCTTTGATTAAGACACTTCGTTGCATTGCGTGCAGTAGTTTTACATGAATAATACGGATAAAAATAGTTATATAACATACTATATAAATATAAAATATTTTTCGTGACATAAATAATTTGAAAACAAACTAAGATAATAATCAACCAAATGAGAATTAAAATTAAAGCGATGAACGCAATGACCTCAAACATTCGCAAATGAATAGTATGAGTCATTCGCCCCACATTTATGATAAATTGATTGCAATTCAACACCAAGCCAATCACATTGTTTGGTTAGTAATAATAAAATCTAAAACTACATAACATATATCTATATGTTAAAGCATGTAATAAAATTATGTATTTTTAAAGGTATTTTGAAATTCAATTATTATTATAAACAATAAAAAATTCTGTGACGCAATTTAGAAGTGCTCATAATATAAACTATATAAAATAATTCTTCACCTGAACTCCGATAGACGCTGTTATGAATTCTACTTCTTTTGGGCATATTCGAGGGTGTTTCTGTGGTGAATCATAAACTAATAACATCCATGCAATAAACCATATCACACCCAGTCCTCCAAAGAGGTAAAAACATAAGGGCCAACCACCACCAAATTCAAGAGTACACAACCATCCTGATATAGGCAACGATATAACTGTGCCTATGTTTGAACCTAAAAACATATATAATTATATTTTTAATTATAACTTTACTCATATGGTGAACACATTTTCTAGTGGATTATAATAAAAGATTAAAATAGTAAAGGGAAATTACAATTTATTGTATTTGCTGCATAATATATTTTATATTTATTTTCATTTCTTAATCTGAGCTTTAATTCATAATAAATTGAACAAAATTATAATAAAATGAAACTCTTTTTGAAATTTAGTTTTTAGATTTTTTAATAAGTTCATAACATATTTGTATTAAAAAATGAATATATTTTTGAATTATTCTTTATATTAAATAAGAAAATAAAAAATATTGAAATTAATAATATAATATAATGAGTATTTATATGTATTGGCTCACCTGCATAGACAATGGCTGCAAACTTCGATCTTTCCATTGGTGGGATCCATTTTGCCAACATAGCATGCATAGCCGGATATGTGACACCTTCTCCAAGTCCTTCTAACATTCTTACTGCTATAAAGAACTTAAAATCAACAAATGCAGCGATTGGACTTAGTATTGTAAAAATAGCTGTGAGCAAAACCCCAACTCCATATACAAGTTTACCACCAAATATTTCAGCTATTCTACCTCCTGGGATCTGAAATATAAAAATATTGACATTTTTAAATTATCATATAAATAGTTAAATTAAATGTATACAATAATGATCCCATGTGATATTTTGATGTAGTGGTAAAATATTAGGCTTTTGGCTTTATTCGCTTTTTTACAATTTGATGTTATCAAATTAAGAATAAGAAGATACAATTTTTGCTAAATTATTCAATAAATTAAAGATATATTTTCTACTATACTTATACATACTTAAAATTATTACTTAAAAATATCTTTTCCTTTTTTTACATAAGATCTACAAATAAATATCTAGTTTATAAATACATCTTAAAGATTAGTGTTTTTTCTACATATAAAAGGAATTTGATGTATAAAACATAAAACAAACCTGAGTCAATACATATCCATAAAAGAAGGATCCTAAAATTAAGCTTTGCTGTTCTGCTGTCCAATTGAAATCACCTGGTCTCTGAAATTGACAAAATAATTTGATCATATTTTAAAAAGAAAACTATTGGCTGATTTTAACTTATAAATATTGCAGAAAGACTTACAGATGGGACAGAGTTATTACTAGAAGGTGTCACTGGACACACATCTAATGTGGAATCATTAGTTAGCACTGGTGTAGTTGAATTTATCATAGCTACTATTGCCACAGAGAGATTCACTCTCATGGCATACACATTGGCAAAACCAAGAAAACCCATGATTCCAAGGACTGTACGACATTTTATCCATCCTGTTGTTTCTTCAACTAAAACAATGTTGTTTCAATTACATTAAGGTAACAGTATATATTTATTTGTATTTATTATTATATTAAATTCCTATATGTGTCACAATAACGATTTGTCATTATTTTTTATAACATTAAAAAAGTATTGAAATTAGATTTTTTTACCTCTTTCTGATACAACCAAATTCCTGTGACTGCTCGTGACATCATTTTCTATGTCAGCATTTATCATTGAACTTTCTTCTGGTGTTATTGACATTGTTAAATTAAAATCATTCCACGATATTTAGAATACTCACTTTACACTTAATATATTTACTATTAATCTGTTAAATAATTATTCCATAGTAATATTTAAAACGTTATAAGTGATCATACGAATGAGTCATATAGACAGTTTTTATTATAGTATATGAATTACGCGTAAACAAAGAAAAACATTTACACTGCTTTTAAAATGTCAACCCACAAACATTGTAGAGCTTAATATCAAAGTCGCTTTGACAGTTATAGATAAGAACAAAATTATTTATTACCACTTGAAAAAAAAGCACTTGTTAAAAAAATTGTATCGCTGGTGCAGGTTATACATTCTCAAATATTGTTGAAGCCTTTAATGGCGAGCTTAATGGCTAGGTTGAAGCTTTTAATATTTTTTATATGTTATAAATTTACATAAGATATAAAATTGTAAGTTTAAGTTCGAAATTATTGAAACTTAATCTAGTGCCTACCCCTGAATAGTCTGGTGCCCATTGCAAAAAGTTCATGATAAACATAAAGTCAGTCCAGCGGTTCAGATTATAACAAAGCAGTCATGTTTAGGAAGCACTCTGATTTTCTAATCTAACACCCGCCAGAAATACCTCCCGAAGAAGTCGTACATATACGTATATAGAATGAAATCTGTGTAGTGCGAAAGGCTAAGGCCGTCACGCCTTATCAACCACTGCCAACAAACTATACGAACTGCCTTGATCGTCCTTCAGCCGGTGGGTGGTTTTGCCTGCCAGGATGTTTCATTTCATAACGCGGCACCCCTCACCTCCTCCTGATGCAATGCTGGTCTTGTTGGGTCCTCAGGCATCCAAGCTCACAACAGAGTGCTGTGCCAATTCAGGGCGTTTGCCACAGGGGGGCATCAAAGAGCCTCACGCTCACAGCTCACCAACGTTGAACATATTGTGCATCAAGACCAACATTGGCTTCCATATATTCAGGATCAAGGTAGTGAAATCGTTCTATAAATTCAACTTCTGTCCAAAACAAGTCCGAAGTACTTAGCTGCTGAGAAATTGGAGAGTCCTCGTATGTAACTTCTGTCCAAAACAAGTCCGAAGTACTTAGCTGCTGAAAAATTGGAGAGAGATCCTCGTATGTACTAAAGTAGAGGCGATGTATCTGGTTGTAGTTCATACAGGGTTATCTATTTTCTCTGAACTGCTGGGGAGCTTGGAGCTTTAGCCAAAATAATGAGCAATATATATATATATATATATATATATGGATATTAAACTCTAGAACTGAAAAAACATGTTTAAGTTTTCAGAGCAAAGCAGCAACTGACAAGACTTTCCATTCTGAAACTTTTTGTCTGTTTAGGTTGCATTAAAAAAAATGTTTCATGAGATGATAATATGATTAAGTTACGTTACTATTTTTTTAACACAAAAACACACAACAAGTAACCTGATTTAAATTTTTATAACGTATTATCGCCGTCAATTTTTTTTCTGATATTCGTTATTCGCAAAACATTCGCAGAATTTTTACGAATGCGCATTCGAACCTGAAAAACGTGCAAATATTCGTTGCATCACTAGTATATAGACCCATTTATGTCTTATCCGATATATTCGAGAGAGAAAATATATTTCAAAATTTCGAAAACATCGTCGGACTACAAATACGAATTTTGAAAAAAAAAAAACACATTTAAATCTATCTATTATATACAAAAGATGCGAATACAAGCAGATACAGATAAAAATTTAAATATTAGATTAGATTTACTTTTTACAAAGTTTTATATATTTTTCGTAAAAATATTCAATGTAAGAGACACATTTTTTATCGATTTTTAAGTTATTTGTAAAATTGAATTGATTACAAAATATTAGTATATAAGTATTTAATATTCATCTTAATTATTAATAAAATTTATTGTATATGTAGAGTTTAACAAGTAATACAGATTTGGCCTTTTAACCAATAGATATCTACTATCTTGTTTTTAACCTTGATTTGTCTTGTTGGGATGGTATAAAATACACAATTCTTATAAGGTTTTTTGTCAAAAAAAAATAAAACAATTGACAAGAATAGTTCCTGATAAGTTTTTTTATTTCATTGTGAATGTGTCATAATAAAAAGGCTGTGATTTGAAGTACAAAGACAAAATTATTTTTTTACAAACAAAATTTACCAAGATGTTTAGTATTAAGTACATTTTAAAATTAACGATAATTGCGATACAGCTTTATATACTCTACAAATATAATTTAAAATTATAAAAATGCAAGTTATGAAGTATCATAACAATATAAAATATATGTATATAATATATTGACTACTATGATATGTTGACAAAACCTTTTGTAAAAATAAAATTCAAAAAAATTTAAAATATCAAATTTCTAAAAAAAGAAAAATGTGGTCAACAGCTACCTAATAAGCTAAATTAAATATTTTTAATTAAAGTAGGCATTAAAAGGCCCATAATAATTGTAGTAAGAAGATTAACACTGTGATTATCTAATATGTTTTTTCCACTTATGTGTTTTACGCTATCACTGGAATAAGACACCACTTTGCCATCCTTATCCAAACCTGAAATTAACAAAATGTAAAAATGAATAGATTTTTCAATTTAAATGTTAAGTATTTATGCTGTAACTTTTCCTTACCAGAGTACTGTAAAGTTGCACCCAGTACTGAATCTATAAGGCTTCCAATTAAACCTGCCAAACCTCCATACAAAATAATAGGCCACTGTGGAGGTGCATACATTAACAAGTTACTGTCAGAACAATATAATATTGTTAAATAGTGAGAAAATCCAATCACAAGTCCTCCAACAGCACTACATAATGTGCCCATGAAACTAATTCCACCATTTGTTCCTTTTGGCACTCTCTTCCAAGATGTAATGAGATATGGGTCAGATTTACATAAGACTGTGCCTAATTCAGATGCCCACGTATCACCATTACAGCAAGCAAATACACCTAAATCAGAAGAACTAAATGTAATTTCTAAACATTATATAATAAATTGCATATTTTTATAGATTACTTATTTGTAACATAAATACCCAAAACTCCAACACTAAGCCAAGATGCTCTGTAATTCTTAACAAAGTCAATTGGTTTTTCAGATGCCCCAACATCCAATAAATATAAAAGTGCAAGTTGAGTTGCCATTCCTCCATTACAAAGTACTTGAACCCAATTTCTTTGACCACCTAGAAATTTGTCATATGATTAAAGATTCTTAACATTAAGTACATTGTTTTCTTTTTTCTAGCCTTATGGCCTAAAATTTAACTTTCAAGGCAGTTATAGTATACTGGAAAGTATCATATGAAAAATACATTAACAAGTCTACTTGTGTGGTGATTTAAATTAAATCATAATCTTATTATTTCATTATATGAAATCAACACTCAAAAAATCTCATTTTAATCCATAGACAAATGTACACCACCACCATGTACATGTAAAAGAATTCCAGCAATCAAGAACAAGTTAACTAGGTAATCCAGTAATTTTTAATATAGTAAAAGCCATAGCAACATTTAAATTAATAACTGTAATAAAATAATATTTTAAGAAAATATACCTTCTTTAAAGTCATCCTCAAATTTTCTTTTCAAATGAGGTCTGAATCGAGTAGCTTTAGAAGAAGATAAGAAAAATACTAATAAATCAACAAGAAAACAATAATTCGAGAGAGCTAATATAAATGCTACCACCAATCCAAGCAGTGCTCCGCTCATATTAATACTTTTTTTTCTATAACCAAATACCGCAATTGGTATTGGTAATAAGCATGAAGCTAACCATCTTGCAGGTGATATTACTACTGGCTCTGAAATAACATAAAAAAAATTAATTAAATTTATTTGTATAATATAATAAGCACAAATTTAGGAATTGACCATTAATTTTACTTACCATCAAGACCTTCAGAATTATTCATGAGTTTAGAATAAAATATATTTATAATCCATAAAGACATCGATAATGGTATAGCAATTGTGATTAGAATTAACGTACATAGATGATTATTATGGATAAATTTTTCATTATTTTTTGCCAACATTTTAAAAGTAGTCGTGCGACTTTACAGGTGTATGAAACGAATATGAGTGCTAATAATTTAATTCACACATATAAAGCATTTTTTTTATATTAGCTATTTAGAGGCTTTTGGAATTGTTATTTAAAGTATACAAAATAGGTAACCCAAAAGTTTGAAATGATATTTGGTCTACTAAAATTAATTAATGTATTAAATTTTTAAATTTAATGCTCAAATTCATCGGTGAAATGACCAATTGGGACAATTGGTTTAATAATAATACTAAATAAGAAAAATAAGTCTAAATTACTTCTCGAGCCACCCGTAAAAAGATTCGTAAATATTAAATACCTAATAAATATTATGATCACAGAATATATTAACACAAGTGAATATATTAGGTCCAAAACAAATAATACGTCAATATGAGCTGTCAAGTTTTAAATTTTAATTGAAAATAAAAATTAACCGTTCACGTTTCCTTTTTTATATCAGCCCGAAACTTATATACAAAAACAATTTCCGATACATTAAAATTGCATTTTAGTGTGTAACACAATTACAATAAAGAAAACATATTTCATTTTAATTATTTAAAGTATAAACTATTTAAATAATATTAACTATCTTATTTTATGTTAAATATTAAATTGATTTATATTTAAGCAATTGATATCTAGTTCAAAATATTATACAAAATAGAGTTTCTTTTTCAAGGGAAAATAATATAACTACTTTACACAATATACTCTATGTTATCTGTGTCCTTGTGGTTTAGTCTTCTGAGTTCTGTGATTTCGTTTAATATTGTTTGTGCAAAGGTTTTTTTTTATTTTTTGTATTGATACTAGAGGCCTTAGCCAAAAACCAAACGCTCCGTATCTATTCCATAAAGCGCTTCAGCGATAAAAATTATAGATATCGCTAACTTGGTAGCCAACAACACATGTCAACATCAAACGCTTGATCTACAGTGTCAATAGAAGACATCGATCATATTGTCTGTGATTGGCGTTTTTTGAAACGTCAAGTGAAGACTGTAACGTCACATATTTCAATGTTGCATGTGTAAGAATTTAATGTTAAACTAATTTGATTAAAACAGATTAAAAATATACACTTCTCAAACAAATATTAATAGAAATAAAAAATATAAATTTAAGTATATGTTACAAAACGTAAATAATAGTAAAGTAAGATAATTAAAATTATTAACCCATGTATTCAAAATTATTAATGTTGAAAAATAAAACGAAAATAATAAAATTTCGTAATATAATCGTAAAATTTATTACGTAATTATTAATTAATAATCGATTCACTTAATAACTTCCTAATTAACTTATAAATTTGTAATTATTAAGGTGAAAAATTATTTTTCCATAAATTTTTATCGTTTTCTGCAGGGTTTCGTACTTCGATAGGTGAGCGTTGACAATTAACACTGCGATTGTCAAAATGTGCAACATGGCTGTCAATTATCGATTGACACTGACGAAACGATAAAATTTCTCGTTTTACGCCAACGCTTCGTTGACGTTATATTTTTGGCTACGATCTTTCTATTCGTTGTCTTAGATCACGTGACTTATCGTTAAGTCCATACATATTGTCAGCGTAAACGATTGTCAAGTGGCGTCTTGGCTAAGGCCTTAGGTGTAATAAAAAAAATGAGAATAATTTTTCCTAAAAATTAAATTAAACATTTTTCAATTTTAACATTCAAAACATGAAGCCTTTAATAGATTTTGATGAGTGTCTTAGAGATTCTCCAAAATTTAGGTGAGTTAATGAAAATTTATTGTTGGTAGAAAGTGAAATTTCGTACGTGTTATATTTATTAATTATTAAATATATAATTTTTTACTTAAGGGAACAGCTGGAAACCGAAGAAGCTAGCATTGAAGCTCTAGAACAAAAGCTTGACAAGGTTCTTAAGACTTGTTCTGTTATGATTGAATCGGGAAAAATGTATATGACTCAAAGAAGGTGAAATTTTTTTTATTATTAGTATTTAAAATTGTAGACACAATATTCAGATACTAGAAATATTTTAAGAATACTTGAGTCTTATAAACTTACAAAATACTTTGTGATACTTATTAGATTGTTTTTATACATAAAAAATGAAAACAATTTATGATATGATTAATTTGTTTACAGCACATTTACTAATGCATTATGGGATCTGAACAATAGTTTTTCAGAGGATACAACTGTTCAATCAGCTTTAAACCGTATGATCCATGCCCTACAAGAGATGACTAAATTTCATTCCATATTGCTGGATCAAGCATCTAGAACTATACTCAAGAATCTCTCTGCATTTATTAAAGTGTATGTTATACAACTTTTCTTAAAAATAAAATTACATTTTGTAGTTGTCTCATAACAAAATAATTTCGATAAGTTACTAATAACAAATATCCTTAATTATTATTAATAACTTTTAGTATTTAATATAAATAGAGCATAACATAAAGTAAATTTAAACCCTTGTTATAATTAGATTAATGAAGTTTCAAGATAAATTGTTTACAGTGAAGTTCATTCACCCTAGTTAAAACTGTTACTATTTTCAAATAACTGAAGACTGATATTAGGAGATATGTATTTAGATTTTCATTAATTATTCTCATAAAAATGTACTAAATGAAATGACTATATTTGTATGATTCAAATATGACTCATATATGCCATATAATAGTATTTTAGGTATATTTGCCTCCATGGTATTGTTATTTTATTAGAACAGTGTTGTTGTATTTTTTTTATTACAGGGATATCAAGGGTGTGAAAGAAAGTAAACATCACTTTGATAAAATTTCTAATGAACTTGATATAGCTTTAAATAGAAATTCTCAGGTAATTTAATAATTTATCATTACAAGAATAAAATAACAAAACTTCTGTAATATATAATATAAAGTTGACTTAAATCTTCTCATTAAATAAGGTGTCTCGTCATAAACCTACTGATGTAGAGGAAGTTGTTAATCTCTTATTGGCAACACGCTCATGTTTCCGACATACTGCATTGGACCATGTACAAAAAATTACTATGCTACAAGTGAGACGTCGTCATGAAATACTTGCTACAGTAAGTATTTTTATTAGTTTCTTTTACACATTAACCTTATAGTTTACAACTATCATATTTTATAATTGTCATAATAACTAACATGTGAGTATTCATTACAGTTTGTTTTTTTATATATACATTTACCAAAGTAAAAGTTTTTTATGTTCATAAAACTTGTAATGTTTATTGCCCAAATTAGTTTCATAATAACATTAATACATTAAATTACATTTTAAAAGCAAACATAAAATTAAAAGGCTTAATAATGCTTTATAGAATTTTAATATGACTTTATTTTGTTTCCTTGAATTATTTTTCGCTGGAATAAAATTTTAAAGTTTCTTAATACTTTAGAACATGAATGATGTTATTATTACGACAATAAAGACCATTACAGTAAAATAAGTGTGACATTTTTAGTTGCGTTATAATAAAATAAGCTAATAGGATATCAACGAAACTTGATCTTGAACGAAAACCTAATTTGCGGATATATTTAATATTAGCAATGTAAAACACCTATCCTTCCCTCACTTTCTAATTTATCAAATTCTACTTGATAAATTAAAAAGTGACAGTGATTTATGTATTTTATAAAATAAATTAAAAATGGTTGCTAATATATATTTTTTTATTTGTACAAAGTAAGATGATTATTTTTATTCACAGTTAAACTTTTTAGCTTATCTGACCATTGCATATTCCTAAACTTGTTTATATTTTATAAATATAATATTATTTTAAAAGTATAATATTAACATATAATTATGAATGCTAATCACTATTTCACATATTTATATTCCTCTAGTGACATATATTCAATCTGTGACAATTATATATATTATCAGTTCAAGAATCAAATTAAACAAGTATATTTCATAAAAAAAATATACATTTATTTATTTCAACGTAACTCGGCCTCATAAATGTTTCATACGTAATAAAATAAATACCAGAAAAATAATTAAATTCCATAAATACACAATACAGGTGTATACGTTACGCAAATCACAGTATTAGACGGAAACGCGTGACTCAATAGCACCTATCAACAATGAATATAATCGCTCCGCTACTATCTCGCTTTGTATATGTGTATATTTGTTGATGTAATCGGTTCTTTAATAATATAGTTTACTTGGTGGTTGTTCATTTTTAATCATTGTAAGGAATATAACGTAAATGAAGTTATGGTATAAAAAATTATATGATATGCAAAAATAAATAGGTGAAATTACAAATTCCCACTCGGGGAAGATGGATTTTTCTATATCCATTTTCTTCGCCCTGGAAACTAGACAAAGCGCGGCGTTGAGTTCCGCCACTCAACACGCAATGCCTCGAAAAAGGCGGAAAATGGGGACTAAGCAACGGAGTGTCTTAACACTAGGTTTCCACGGTCCCTGCAATTCCTTCTGCCTACACTGCCATGTGCGGGATAAAGCGTGAGGCTAAAACGAAAAAATATACAGTATTACACGTGGATTACATATTATAAAGTTTTGTAGTAATTCATTTACATCGTAAAAAAGTCGTGATCGATTAAACGATGTTATTTAGATGTTTTTATTGTGGTGGTTTATATAACTATTAAATTACGTAAAAAAGACAGGTACAAAAGATTTGTTATAAGCTAGAGACCAGTTTCTTGATTGACCGATATTCTGAGATTTAAAAGAATGTGCATATATTGTACGTTTAATATTTCATATCATTTTAGGCTTTCTTAGCCAAATGGTAAAATACGGAACACTTATAGTTTCGTCATGTCTGTATGTCGGAGTGTAAATCACAGTCGTTTTTTCCGAAAATATAAGAAATATACTAATAAAACTTGGTAATGAGATGTATTCTCTGAACTACATTAAGATTTTTACACAAAAATACAATAAAAAATAGCTTAACTTTTGGGGCTTCTGTATACTTAGAACGGGAATTAAATATGAATAAAGATTTAAAAATAATTTTAAGCTTTCTAACTAACTTCTAAAATAAGATAACGATAAAACTAAAAATAATGTATGATGAACAATACGATGTAAACTTCCACCGAACCGTAGTGTGAGCAAGATCTGGTGCGTAGTTTTTTTTTCACACTTTATAATTAGTATACTAATATTTACCTTTCACTCAATCAATACAAATAAAAAATAGAAAAAAGCATTTAATTTAATGAACGTAAACACTACCATTATTTTCGTATAATAAATTTATATGTGCCCAAGTAAATAATAATTATAACTATCGCGTGACGTGTCTCGCTCGCAACAACAATATGCCAACCTTATTTTATGGAGACTTCGACGAAGATTTTTTATAAAAAAAAATTATATAGTATTATTTATGCAGAACGCTGAATACAGGACGTTATAACCACCTTGTCCTACTACACAAAGAGGCAGACAAATTGATATTATTTTTATAAATATTGCTTGTCGAACTGTAATATATATAAGCTTGTTAGCTATCACAAAATCTATATGAGCTCGCATATAATTAGAACTGAATCCACCTTTTAGGTACTAGGTATATAATAGAAAGTATAGACTATTATTAAAAATCAGTTAATGATGTAACGAACTACAAGAACTTTTATGCTATGTTACCTGCTGCTATTGAACACATGCTTGCCAAATTAAAACACACTGTTTTGATTTCTATCATATTGGTAAATGCCCCAAAAATACATATTTTTTTATGTATTTTCCACAGACAGACAGTGATCATTCATATTATTATTATTTGTACAGATTATATATTAATAGTAAAAGTAAATAGGAAGAGAAAAATATTTTTTCATCTCTCTGGTAAAACAAAATTGAATGTTGCCGCTTAGCACTCAAAAATCTGAATTGGAGTTGAAGGTATATGATGATAGACGGATTGTCTTTACACTAAATTCTCACTGTTCACTCTTTCTATATTACTAGAATAGCGGGGGATATAGCGGTGTAGCTCATTTTGATCCGGATCAGATGCGCTGAGAGGTACTCAGGTACTCATACAGGTAGACTGGATGTATGAGTGAAATAAAAAAAATCGTAATCGTTATTTGTCTTTACTGTTTGCTATATATGAAAATTTTAAACACATTATTTCACTATTAACTACAGGAACTTCTTGTACCTACTATGAACATATAGAAGTGTATTATTAAAATCATGGTTGTAATGATGAATCACTTTATATTTATAAAAATATGATTGAGCATCCGCTTAAGTTACATTTTAAGTAAATACACGTAATGTGTCCTGTAAATTATTATGTCTCGATAATATATTTATGTTCTTTTATAATTATTATTCATCATAATATTGTAAATGTACGAAGACTAAACTATTTACCTTCAATTTGGCTTCGTGACAATTGGCTACTTGAAAGTTTCATAAAATATGATTTAAACCATGTGAAATATAGTAATTACCTACAATCACGATTTCCGATTCGATTCCGATCGATTTTCTTTATAAAAGTCTTTATTTTATTTAAAATTAAATATTTTTCCCGATGACGATTTAAATTCGCGCGAAAACACTAGGTCACGTGACTTATACGAGCAATGGCTAATTTCATGTAATAAACAAAGGTCTTTTATCATCTAAATTGTTATTAATTTCACAAGGAATCATTGAATTCAGATAGTTATTATAATAATCAATAAGAAAGAGTTGATGATATTGTATCAAAAAAATTGACAATTATTCACTGATTGTACAACTAATCGATACTTAATTAATAGATTTCGTAGCACGTAACTCGCAAGGTTGTATTCTAGTGATTAATATTCCGCGCAATCAGATTACGGCATCTTGTCGGGACAGTTGTTTAAATGTTTTGCTTTTGTTAAGTTTATAGTAAGAGTTTTAATATTATCCTTTCATTTATGATTTTTAAATAATAGTATCTTATCTAAAAATACTATTGCATACGTAAAATGTTAACATACTTTTTGCGTTCTTTGAAAAAAAATTACATTCATTTTTTTATCTGTATATTTCAATTGTTTTTACTTCTTTTATATAATTTGTTGTAAAACAATTTAATTGATTGTAATAGATATATTCCTTTATCAATCTTATAAAATTAATAAGTTTAATATCTTATATTTGTAAGCTGAGTAACGCCCAAGTGACACACAAAGATAAATAGTGTTATAAGTGATTACAATGCATGTGTAAATTGCCTTACGTTTTCAGTTTTTGTCGTATTTGCAAGCGTGCTATACTTACCATCATCAGGGTGCGGACTTGTCTGAAGATTTGGAACCATTTCTTAAGTCCATTGCAGATGAGGTAAGTAACATGATGATAATCCTTTACATATTTTAAATCATATAATTATACACACATCGCAGCAGCACCGCGTCTGATTGTAAGCGCGACATTTTTATGTTCGTTTCCCACTCGGTGGAATTAGTTTTTTTATTTTCCCTGGTAAAAGACAGCGCAGCGTTGAGTTGCGCAAAATAAAAATTGTATTTAAAGTGGGAACGTTTGAAGGCGAAAGCTACGTCGTTTGAAGGCGAAAGTTTCGTTAAATGCGGATAGAATAAATATTTACATTATTATATAACTTAATACCACCGCCAAATATGCTCGTGGACTCATTAATATTATAGTGTGACAGCACGTGATGAGAAAGGGAAGTAAGGTCACCAGAACGTGACATGACTATCATAATATGTAATAACTAAAAAAATGTATTGTTTACATCATTTGTTGTGTTTATAATGTTTTTGTTTAAATAACAAGTCATTTTCCTTATGTGATCATATCATTTTACAGAGAAAAATGTTATGTATGCTTATCTTAACGTAGTTATTTTATTGCGTACAGTGTCGTACAAAACAATCGGTAAAAATGATAATAATATTATGTCCCTCGCATGCTTAATGCGATATTAATTGTATTTGTAGATGCATCTTTCTATACAATTAAAATTTCTTAAAAAAACGCTAATCCTAATTGATATCACGGAACAATTAAGAAAGCATTGACTGTAATTTAATGCCAGCTATTGATTAATGAGTGCATTACAGATTGCAACAATGCGTAACGATACAAAAATACTTGATAAAGAGATGGAAAATCGGCATACAATAGTTAATAGTAAGGATACAGTTCTACCAAGTTGCAAGTCCGTCGCTAGCGAGAGGGACAGCAAAGATGGTCTAATGAGCACTCCTTGCTTAAAGAATATGCCTCGGATGCAGGGTTATCTGTTTAAGAGAACTTCAAATGCATTCAAAACGTGGAACCGGCGTTGGTTCTATTTGTACGATAATCGTCTTGTGTACAGGTGAGTTTGTTTACACTTTACGCTTCGACACGCTAGAGCTTGAAGGCTGCGTAAGTAGGACACAAGTGGTCAGGGTCCATGAAGTTAAATAATGAGCGTACTATTTGTTCAATACAATATTTTATATATATTATAATAACATTTAAATTTAACATGAAAAACAATAATAAGGCCATCAATTTTTTTAATTTTCGTAATCAAGTATAATGCGATGCCGAGTAGTAAATATTTTTAGCATAATATTATATATTTTTTTAATATTTAATTGTTATTTGTTCCCATGGTGAAACAATAAGTATTGTATTCAGGTTTTAGTAAATTAGAAAAGTAATTATTTATATATTACTTAGGTACGTGTTTAACATGCAAATATTTTATATTATAATCAAATCCCATATATATTAAATTCATATTATATACTTATAATATTTTTCGATTTCATTTAAGGAAAAGAACTGGTGAATTAAATGTCACCGTAATGGAGGAAGATTTAAGATTATGCACTGTCAAACTCGTTCATGACGGTGAACGAAGATTCTGTTTTGAAGTTTTATCTCCGTCGAAGTAAGTTAAAAATATCCATATTTGTATATTTCTTCACACGTGTAAACAAGTGTTAGTTGTAAAATTTTTACTATGTATAATTATTAACAGAAGCCATATGCTACAAGCGGATTCGGAGGAAATGCTCAACTCGTGGATGTCAGCTCTTCAGAACGGCATAAGGGCCGCCATACAACAGGGACAGAGCAGGGACAATCCCGACTCCCAAATAGTACTAGTGCCCGACGACCGGCCCCCGGGCAACAAGCACGTTACTACACCTGCCATGAAGAAAATTAGGTAATTATATTTATAATTTATCACTGGTAGATTTACATGGTTGACAAGGTTCGACAAGGATTTATAATCCAACCAAACGCTTGCAAAAAGCTTCCTTTGATTTGTCACACAAAACTACACTGGCCCGGGTCGGCAACAAGCTCTTGCAAACTCTTGACCTAACCTCGTTGACATACTTGCATTTATACCCGCTTGCCGAACCATGCCAAATGCACTATAAGATTTTTTTTAATTAATTTGTTACTCTGCAATTCCTCGAAAAAAGGCGGAAAGCAGGGACAAAGCACATGTCTTACACTAGGTTAATATGGTCCCTGCTGTTCCCTCTGCCTACCCTACCATATGCGGGATAAATGGTGAAGTCATAAGGAAAAAAATGGTTATTTTAGTATTAGATAAATTAACTTGCAGTTTTAATCACTTAGCACGTTTTGTCTCGCTCTCTGCTGCTGCGGCAGCTGCGTATCTCAGTGCCTTTTTGTACTTAATAATAATAGATTACATTTACAATATTTTACTCTAAATATTTTAATTTGAAGCTATACTGTAAATATACGCTGTTTCTAGTTGTTTCTATTTTACATTATAATTTTTTATTTAGATAACCTTGTGTCTAGTTTACGCAAGAACTCATTGTTGCAAATTCTCACATTCTATCCTTAAAAATGTGTATTGCGGTGTAATAAAAACATAAACTTATTATTTATATTTATAAATATTTTAGGATATGGGAACAATTGCTGAGTATACCAGGCAATAACTACTGCTGCGACTGCGGCAGCCCCAACCCGCGATGGGCGAGTATCAACCTTGGCATCACTTTATGTATAGGTGTGCTTATATGTTGTTTGTAATTAATTGATATCTTTATATAACAATATTTTTTTCAAATTAAGATACAGAAAAAAGAAGCTATATTAAATTTTTGTTCCAAAATTTTGATTAAGTACATATATTTTCTCAATATTATATTTTTAACTATGTTCACCGCGATTTATTAATGTGAAATGTTGTATGTTTATATTTTTTGAGATTTCTAGTAAAACATATATTTTAAAGAATTCCTTCGTAATGTGCTGAATGCTTTCAGAATGTTCCGGTATTCATCGTTCTCTAGGCGTTCATGTGAGCAAAGTAAGATCACTAACTCTAGACGATTGGGAACCGGATATTATTAAGGTATAAATAATAATTATTTTTTTTTTAATGATACATTCGTATTTTTTTATTTAAAAAATTATGACTTACTTGACCATGACATTGTTATATAAATTATAATTTGTATGTACAATTTTTACAGGTAATGGCCGAATTAGGGAATAAGGTAGTGAATTTAATATATGAAGCTAACACTGAAGGAACAGAAATAACAAGAGCTACTCCCGATTGTGAAACGTAAGTAGCTAAAGTGGTATCAATATTTATCACAATCCTACTAAAATAAATAAAATACACAGTAATAAAAACACGTATATAGAGCGATTGTAAGTTCAACACACTCCTTAACATTTATTTGAAAATATATACTGAAAATACTAATCTAGGTCCGATTAGACAAAATGCGAGGTTAAGCTATTAACTACGTAAGAAGATTAAAATTAAAGTAATGTCCGTCTACTTTACAGTTCTGTACGTGAAGCTTGGATTCGCGGAAAGTATGTCAAACTGCAATTTGTAAAAAACATACTAAACAGTATGCCAGACTCAATACAGGAATCTCCACTGAGAAATGGCAGACGCTGGTCCGTTCGGAGAGCCAGACGAAGGTACATACTTTATTCACATATTCTTTATCATAGTACATATATATTTACTACCGTATATGTGTTTTATACCGTATATGTATATGAACTTTTACTGGCTAGATTTGCTATCTATTTTGGGTGCTGAAAAGTACTATATTAAAAATTGTTGAATTAATTAATTTATTTACTCGAGCTTTATTTAAGCTTAGAAAGGAAGAAAAGTTTATTTTTTTTTTTTAGCTTCACGCTTTATCCCGCACATGGCAGGGTAGGCAGAGGGAACTGCAGGGACCATACGAACCTAGTGTTAAGACACTCCGTTACTTAGTCCCTGCTTACTCCGTCCCCACTTTCCGCCGTTTTCGAGGCATTGCGTGTTGAGTAGCGGAACTCAACGCCGCGCTTTTGCCTTAGATGCCAGAGCGAAGAAAATGGAAATAGAAAAATCCATCTTTCCCGACTGGGTATCGACCCCAGTAACCGCGTTTCAGGCAGACGTTGCGCCTCTGCGCCACGACGTTCAATTATGATAACAATATAAATTTGTGTCTTATTCACAGGGTGCGCATTACACCGTCAGTGCCAGAAACAATCAAAGATGAAAAAAGCGATGCTAATAGCAACACTAGCGGTGGGATTTTGATTTATAAATTTTATCTCTTATTTCAAATCCTGGTCAACACATGAATATTTTTACTTCATGTTACTTATTTTTTTTGACATAAAAAATGCTAGGTCAGTAAATGTATTTAATATAATTATAGTGTCCACACTAAAATCATATTAATTATGGACCATTTGACCTGCAATCCCCACGGGTTGTGGGCATAAAGAGTAAGACTAATAACAGTATTTACAAAATTCTCCCTATCAATACTGCAATTAAAACGTGATGTTGGAAAAATACTATTATAATGCGTTTGGAATTATATAGTTATAATTTTTATACTTTTTCTAAAAAAAAGTTTTTTTTAAAAGAATATAATAACATTCTTTGTAATATTAAATAAAAATAGAAAAAAATATCCACGTTAATTTTTCACGACATCTTTCGCCCATAGTATCAGAGAGTTCGACAAAATCAGAAGGCAGTCCAGTGTTGCTGATCGGGACAGAGTTGTCAGGCGAGCGATCCGTCGACCTCAGCCTGCCCTCCGACCACGACTCCACTGAGGGCGAGGATGATGACTTGGGTATTTATTTGCTATCTATTTATTTTATAATACTAAACGAAAATTTTAAAGCGCCGTTAAATTTCTCCACTTAACGCCCAATAGAGTAGAGCTATATAGTAGTGTACGTAGTCCTAACGTTTGGCTTATCCATACTTTGTATTGCCTTATCCTCGCTTTGTGGCAAAAATCGTACAGCTAGTTTCTGAAATATTTTCAATCTATTATATTTTCGAACTCACCCTCTGCGAATATCGCATTAAATTTATCTATAATAAACAGGTGCAGAGGACATATCCCAGCTGTCGGCGGACGCGCTGCTGGTCCGCGCGGCGCGCGCGCACAACGTGTGCGTGATGCGCGCGGCGCTGGCGGCCGGCGCCGACGTGTGCGCGGCGGGGGCGCGCGCGCGCACCGCGCTGCACGCCGCCGTGCTCAGCGTACGTGCGGCTCGCTTTCATTACTAATATTTATAAGACAAAAATATATAAATTGTCTGGATCGTCGTAGCACAGAAGCGTTTACCTGTAAACGCGACGGTTTTTGGGTTCGATTTCCGCTCAGCGAACTAGGCAAAGCGCGGCGTTGAGTTCCGCTACTCAATACGCAATGCCTCGAAAAAAGCGAAAAACAGGGACGAAGCAACGAAGTGTCTTGACACTAGGTTCAATACTAGTCGTCTGTTAAATTTAATAATGTGGAATATCTTCATATTATGATATTAAATGGGTGTTAAAAAAAGATATAATAACTTATTGATTACATTACATATATTTTTATATTTTTTTTATATAAATATTGGCATTTGCTTTAAATTTATAATGAAGATGTTAAATCTGTGATGAAGTCACAAATATGATATCATATTTTCAGGGTTCTGTAATGGCATGCTCATTTCTTTTACTTAATGGTAGTAAATTAAATGTTCAAGATGAAGACGGAATGACTCCACTCCATTTAGCAACTGAAGCCGGTCATACTGGACAGGTAATAACAGTTTCATTTCTTTACTAATTGAGTTTATTTTAACAATTGCTTATGAATAATGTAGTAACTATAATATAAACTTTATTATTATTACAATGGGGGCGCAGAATTGAATAATTATAGCAAATTTCGTCAGATTCATATTTCAAACGAGTGTTTCGTCCGCAGTTTCGCCCCTACTAAGGGAATATTTAGTAAATAAAATTAATTTTACGCGGTTATTTGTAGCGCACTTGTGACTTCTAACATAAATATTTTAATATTTTAAAGTAAATTATCATTATTTTATGCTTTATTTACCTGTCTCCTTTACACTGTCTCCTTCAAACCTATATCTATTTATATGCATACTTTGTAGCAAAAGCCTTTTTTAGTCTTTGTAAATTGATATAACCTTTTTATTTACTAACCAATCATAAGAGAACAAACATTAAACATTACACGAAGGTTCATGATAAGGTACTTCAAAACAATAATTAAATCGATTCAGCCATATGAAATGACTTTTGAAATATTGTCAGAATCTACTTTTTTTATAAATCTTTTCCGTGTGTAGTAAAACACTGTACTTCCAGGTGTGCCTGCTGCTGCGCTACCGCGCGGACCAGTCGCTGGCGGACAACGCGGGTCGCACGCCGCTGGACATCGCCGTCGCGCACGCCAACGCCGACATTGTTACCTTGTTCGTGTTTAATAAGTTTTGTCGGACTTTAAATACAAGATCACTGTGTGGCGACTGAAAAAATGAGAATGAAATGCGAACTTGCAACTATCGTAGCAATAGTCAATTTTTTTATGTCTTCACGCTTTATCCCGCACATGGCAGGGTACGCAGAGGGAACTGCAGGATCCATAGAAACCTAGTGTTAAGACACTTCATTTCTTAGTCCCTGCTTATTCTGTCCCTGCTTTCCGCCTTTTTCCAGAGCGAAGAAAATGTAAATAGAAAAATTCATCTTCCCGAGTGGGAATCGAACCCACATACCGCCGCTTTAACTGGTAGACGCTATGCCTCTGCGCAACGGCGGTCCTCAATTTAATAGTCAAATTAATTGTTTTATATATCAACTATTATATTTTTTAATATCGAAACAGATTAAGGTTAACGAAGTTGAACGAGGAGATGCGCGAGAGTGAAATGTCCTCCAACGACGACACGTACAACGAGGTGTTCCGCGACTACACGCAGCTCGCGCACTCGCACCCCGAGCGCCTCGTGCGCAAGCACAACAACAATGACGGTGGGTTTCTTTTTTTTTTCGAAGTGACATAAATGCTGTTGATCGCAATTGGTCTTGACAGCGACACCGGGCGGGGATAATGACGGTTCACGCTTTACCTTACTTAATAGATGGGTATGCAGGGGACCCCTCTTATAATCAACAAGAACCAATGGAACTTACTGTTCAGACGCTGAGTTCCAACGTAATAAAATTAGTGGCGGAACTCAATGCCGCGCTTTTCTAGTGACCATCTTGTCACAGAGGGTTCGATTTCCACTCGGAAAAGATGAATGAATGGATTCCATTTCCATTTTCCTCGCTCTGGCAACTACGCAAAGCGCTGGCATTGAGTTCTGCTACTCAACACGTAACGCCAAGTAAAAGGCGGAATGCAAAGAACGGAGTGTCTTAACCCTAGGTTCCTACGGATCCTACGGTACCCTCTGCCTAGAGAGCGAGAAAGAGAGAGAGAAAGAGAGAACGAGAGAGAGAGAGAAAGCTTGTCTAGTTGCTAGAGTGAAGCAAATGGAAATGAAATAATCATCCTTCTCAAGTGGGAATCGAACGCACAAACCGTTGCGTTTACAGACAGCCGCTTGGCATTTACGCCACGTCGGTAATCACTATTACTTATAAGCAATATTTAAAAATTAATTATATTATATGAAATACAGGGGAAAATTCCAGTGAATGACGAATAGAGAAAAAGTTTCGACGACTACATTTGTGGTGGCGATACGAGTAATATGAACGGTGAACTACACTACACCTAGTGCTTATATTAATATCTTGTGAAGGCACATAAGTCAGTTCTTAGTATTTTTATCAGGAGAGCATGATAAATACAGCGAAAAGAATTTGAAATTGCTTACACACTGTTTGCTACCAAATATTTAGTTTAGAATATGTCTAAATAAATTAATATGTCTAAATTCAAATTGCTTGGGGCGTTTTAAAATTTACCTCACTTAAATACTTTTATAAAAAAGTTGGCAAGAGATAATGCTACTTATTAATAACCTTTATATTATGCTTTCTTTGGGCAAGCAATAATGCTTGATGCAAAAATATGAGATACTATTAACATAAGTTAGTGGTGACAAGCATATATTAATTACTATATTGCTTGATATAGTTTGCCATATGATATTGTATTTTTTATACGTTTTCTAATCATTTTTTCTATTTTTATTATGGAATAAATATTTCAAAAGTAATAAAAACACTATTATTTATTCAATGTCCGTTTTTCATTTATTAAAATTTATATATAAATTTGCTATAAATAAATAAATAAATGACTTATGTGCTTTTTCATATGAAAACACACCATATATACTTATATGAATTATAAATAATCAAATTTTAAATATCTATTTAAGAGTACAGATATATATGTCGTATTTAAGTATGATTTTTGATATTGTTTACGTAAAACTATATACCTTAAGGTTTGCTTTTTCATAATATTCCAATTTGTTTCTGTTATTGTTACTATCTATGTTATATTATATGACGTGATAATTCACGAAAATAACGAATTAGTATTAAGTTTTTGAATATTAGACATAGGACTGCTAGAAGCTGCGAATATTAATAAATATAAATAAATTGTTTGAAATTAATACTGGTTATAGGGCTGTCACATGTTAACATGAAAATATTGATAAAATAAAGAAATCCTATTAATAGTTGTAGTTTATTAAATATTTAAAGATTACATTTTTAATCTCAGTGGCAACCCTTATTGAAAGTGATCTCTAAAAATATTTTGAGGCTTTAATAAAATTGTTTAAAATGTTGTATCTGCCAAAAACCAAATTCAAAGACTTATCGTACCATATCTTCCGACATTTAAAAATACTTTTAACTTTATAAAAAAAATATTATGTGATGAGCTTTTATATATATTAAACCAAAGATTTGTTTATATATTATGAGCTAGGTCAAGAAAATCAAGCACGTTTTTATGATATTTTTTTATACTATAGAAGATATAGCTTCGTGTTAAAAAAGTTCAATTTTTTTATCAATTAAAAACAATTAATATGTACATTTTTTATAATTTAAAAGTATGTGCTTGATAGTCTTACAATGCATTCCATACGATGCAATTCATTAATTCTTTATGTAACTAATTGAAACGTTTCCTCTTAATATTTTCATGTAATTTCGAAATAATTCCTAATCCTATATTGTTAAGAACGTTTAGAGTTAAATTTAATAGCTGTTTAAAAATTATATTGTCCTATTATATAACGAGAAATAAAAAGAGAATAGACTCTTATATCGACTTGTAAGTTAGACCTAATTTTTAAAATTCGGCAATTTATATCTCAATCATTCCAAAAAAAAATTTACAAGGTCGTTTCTATAAATATTTTATTATTATGAATCTCATTTCAGTTGGTATTTATTTAGCATTTATATAAATAATGTACGCTATTCACTGTTGCATCATGATGTTGCTTTTGCTTGCCAATTCTATGTTGTCTTTTATTTGCCTCTTGTCATGGGTTACACATTTCAGAACCCAAAAGTTATATTATATCGTGTGAATAAATATATTATTCACACGATAAAGTTTAAAGAAATGTTTTTTTTTTTTCATATAAATTAATTTCTAATTAGTATTAATTGTTTTTTATTAATTTACAATTTTTTGTAGAAATTTTAGTATGGATGAATGAATGTCATATAGATGCAAATATTTTAAGCCCAACAATAACGACATATTGTTTTGATGAATTTACTATTTAGGTGTTTAAAACATGTGATGTTAGATGTTTATTGTTGTGGAACTATATAATGTAATAATAAATGGATATGTCCGTTTATAATATTATTTTTCTAATCTACATTTTTTTATTTAAAACTGCAAAAAATAATTAATTGTTACTTTACCTTTTATTCTATTGGTTAATATAACTTTATTGATTCAAAATCGATTAATTAAATGTATCTCACTGTGTAATTGTGTTAAATTCTATGCTTTATCTTGGATATTGTGTAAAACTGGATTGCCAGATGTACCAACCTAATTTTAAATAGAATATGTTAAGCTTAATTGAATTTAATATATAATTAAAAGAGGTTACGACACACCACAAATATGTTTGAAATGTAGTTAAATAAATATTTTTTCTTACATATGAACGAATTATATGCATAAATAACACGTCACCTTTGTAATTTTTAATGTATATTAAAATTAAATATTAGTTGGTTATAATTTTAAAATATTCAAATCCCTTTTTAATCTAATTTTAAATTTACTTTTCCTGTCAAATGTTTCTTTTAAGCGATTGAATTAAATATAATAAATAAAATTTCACGATAATATATATATATGTCAATATGGAGTTTATATGAGATAGTGCCATTGAGGGAATTGAAAAGGTACTGGAATGTAATTTAGCTTAACAATTTAAGCTGTATGTTTATAATATTATAATCGTCTATTAAACTATACAATACTCTGTTACGCTGTTGATGTATTAATCATTATTTACTTGTATTTTACATAAACTATTTAAACTTGACTTTGTCTTTTTTTAATACAAGAACATTACCATGTTATTACCATCCTGAATTTTCCCGATTATTTTTTATTTATTTACATAGTTATATGGTGAATCAATAGCTGTAAGATGCAAATATGTTAACATTGACCCACTTACAAATTCAGAAGTAGAGGTATGTAGGCATAAGCTCAGATAAAAATAAATATAAATAACATAATAGAAAGAAATTAAAGTTTTTTTTGTTTTTTTTTCCTATTTACTAAAAAGGAAAATAATTAAAAGTCTAAATAATGCAAATATTTTATTTAAAACCCAAAATTATCAATAAACCCACACCTTGAGGAAGAAAGAACATTTTTCATTGGTAAAACTAAAAATATGTCGGTAAAAATTGTATTGTAATTGCCAAAGACGGAAAAGTGCAATGTGACAAGTAGTCTTCAGAAAATATTTAAATTAATAGTATCATCAAAATAACAATAAATTCATTGAAAATTTAAGATTGCAATGATTGAATTGTAATTCTTTATAATGTAATGATGTTATAAATTAATTAATAAAAGCATAACGAATGGAAGTTGACAACTGAATCTGATTCCCAATGAAAAATACAATGCAATAGAAAAGTATTCGTGTCGTCCATCTCGTTGATTAAAACAATTTCAAATAAAGTATGACCTGCATACTTTTATAAGAATGTATAGTGATCAACGTCCATTTTGCTCCTGTTCACTTCTCTACCGTTGAAGTAGTAAAATGAACAGTTTACAATTAGACGGAGGACAACCAAAAGATTTGTAAGAGTATATATACTACAGATTCTACATAAGCTGTATTTATAACGAGTCGACAGTCCAAATTGAATTGTTCATAAAGTCGGTAAAAAATGTCTTGTCATTTTCTAAGTTTTCTTAAATATGATTACAGTATACATGTGTATTGATATTAACACATTATATACTTAGTATAATTATTTTCAAATTACCACCTAGTAGGTATCATTTTTATTTAAAAGTGGCAAAAGATTGCTTATAACTCTATTTTAATATTCCAAAATATATTTGTTAAAAGACAATCGAATAGTAACAAAACAGCTTATACAGGAATGTATATGAAATTAAGATCAGTGTATACCTAACAATAAGGACGAAAGAAAATACGTAAGTATATTCCATATGATTTAGAAATCGTACATATCGCGTTGACAGTGTAAAGAACTTAATTCATGCCAAAATTGGACCACAAAGAATTAGATGTAACGGAGGGCGATGGCGCGGGCGTTGACGGTGCTGTACACGTCCGTGAGCCCAGCACCAGCGATCCGGACTGCATGCGGCGTCGAGCTAGTAGTCCAGAACGCTCCATACCTATATTAAAACAGCATAAGACATTCCATGGTTAAAGAAATTCCATACCTAATGAAATTACACAAAAATATGTTGTATTCCGAGTAATAATTTATTTAGTCAATGTAGCTAATAGTAGGAAAGTTAGATGTTACATTATAAAACCAAATTATCTGGTATATAGTAGGTATCGTATAAAAATCGAGTTTGTTATCGTGTTATGTGTATCGATGAGGCCCATCCCTATCAATTTCGTCGACTATGATAAAATCTTATTAATGTATATACATATCTTTTTATAAAATAATGCATAGATAATTTAAAAAAGGCGGTCGTTCAAGTTTACATGTGTCATCGAGAACTGAAAGAAATTTTAATAATATAAATGTGGTCCCAAAACTTTAGATCGTCCTATCGTCGTATCCACATAAAAGAGCATAAGTAACTAACTGACTTACTATCACTTAATTTTCCCTGTTAATATCTCTGATTGATGGTTTCAACGTAACTTATCCAATTCGTTAGTAAATTCCTGAAGTTTGAGCGTTGTATATGAACCCCGACCGCAAAAACGTTCACACCTTACATATCTGATTTCATTCTATTATAATTTTTTTTTTAAGTACTGGTTAAATCAAAAACAACTTACCAGTATCTGCGTTTTCAGGGCAATATTTAATGGTATGGGCGCGGTCGCCAGTGGCGCCGCATCGTGGACAGCGGAAGGCGCGCAACACGGGGCAGAGCACTCTCCCGCGCCAGTCTTTCAGTGCATGTGATGAATAATTTTCTTCGTTTTCTCCGTTATTTTTACAAAATGCACATTCCTGCATAAATATCCATATTTGTAAATATTTTATTTAATTGAGAGTACTAGAGAGGAGTAATTATTACGTATACATATTAAATCATTTTCTTTATAAAGCTAATAGTTCGTTGAATAACAAAATTAAAAATTAATTTTAATAAAATACATACATTAGGGAGAGCACGTCGCATACGCTTATCACTGCGCACCTTGGCAACCTCTTGTAAAAATTCGTACAACAGACTTGGACGGATAGAACGTAACACCGACAGTTGTTCTCGCGTCAACATTGACACGTAGTTATTTGCCGACGATAAACCTGGTGAAATTAATAGTCAATGTTATTTTAGGCACAGCAGTATAAGAAGAAGAAGCAATAGCAAAATTAAGACTTAATGAAAATAAAAAAAAATAGAAATCAAGATCGTGGTGTACGAAGAACTACTTTTGTAAAATTTAAAACCTACTATGGGTCAACAGTAATGTCGATGATCGGCAGTCACTCTTGTAATGTCAAGCGAATTATGACAAGAGGCAAAATAATAATTATGTCAATTGATATGTAGGGAATAGGTTGTGAACATTTAATTTGGAATTACAATAAATTGTTAAGATTATAAGGCGGTGAATTTTACGATGTCATGTATCTGCGTAATAATGGCAGTAAGCCTGAATACTAAAGTATAAAAGTACCTGGTTAAATATGAAAAGTAACGATATTACACTTTTATTTTTGTACTTACTTTTTACAAGGAAGTCAAATGTATCTATCATCTCTCCGTTTCTAGCCCCCGAGCCATTCGAACCTTCCGACCAAACATTTGAATGAGGAGCAGACATCGACTCCGGTCTATTTCCTGCATTTGTTTAAAAAACTATTCTAGCACAAATAATTTGTCATAACGTAGCTCATAAATCGTGTAAGAAGAAATAAATAATAGTTGCTAAAGTCATATTAAAAACAAGACTAAAACTTGACTAATATATTTGGACTCAAGCCAGTGTAAATTCACAGCCAGTGTAAATTCACATATATCATTTTAGGTTCATATACCATTTTCCATTTCGACAAAAATTTATTATAATTTCATTAATCAGTTTATTCATGTTCAAGTACATAGAGATAGGTATTTATTTATTTTTTAAATGAAGATATAGAAAGTAATATTACCAATATAATAATTGTGCGAGTTATGCTCCAAGTCGTCGAACAGCAAATCAGAATTATTGATGTGGAGATTCATCAGCACTTCATCTATTTCTGCAGCAGACGGGGCTTTAAAGAAATATGGGTCGTAAGTGCGATGTATGAAAGTGTTTTTGGGCCAACTAATTTTCCAGGAAAGAATACATTTCTACGCTCTTATTGTTGTTATTTCAATGGAAGCGGAGACATTCTTTTCTACACAAATTAACCCGTATAAGACAAAGACTTAAACATACTTTACTAATAATGAGTGGATATCATGTTACATATAATGTTAGTACATACATTCACTAGCGCCTATTAAATAAGTAATAAATAAATTCAATTAAATATATATAATTTAAAAAATAAAATATATAATTTCTGTAAAAAAAAAAACTACTTAAACGAACTACTTAAGTGTTGAGTGTTAATAAAAATATACATGATAGCGTAACACACCGCAGTCAGTTTTTATTTATAAAAGCAAACAGTAAAGACTTTTCAACAATAACCATTTCAGATTGATCAATTTATTTTCTTTATACCTGTATCAGCTGGTCTAGGCTCCTGCTGGGTGATCAGTGACAAGAGCTCGTTGTCCATACGGCTTTGAAATGGGGCCGCCAATGGAGAAAATGCACTTTCCTGTCCGTTTCTACTGCCTATGTTGTCTGATGTTGCAAAACTGTCCTGCTTTAAATTTATTTTGCCATTAGGTACATGTTACAAAAAGCAAAATAAACAGTCCAAGTGGAATTTCTTTTTCCATTTTTACTGTTTACCCGCTTACTAGTGTAGAAATATACTTTTGTTCCCGTCAGTGTGACGTCAAGCATCGCCCAGCGACACAGTATATGACTTTAAACGTGACGGTTGCGAGTATCATTTCCACTTTAAGAAAATGTTTGTTTTCCTCGCTCTACCTTAACGAAATGTGACATTAGAGTTCTAGATCTCAACATACAATACTTCGAAAAACGGAAAGTGGGAAACGGTAGACTAGATTCTAAACGTTCCATGCTAGGCTGGGAGAAAAGGCGTGGAGCTATTATAAAATTTATTTGAATTATTTAGATTTAATTTATTAACATCAAATGATTCTTACTCAACAAGTTATAGCATAATTAAAATGAAATATTTATTATTTACTTAATTATGCCTTGGTAACTGATCTGTCCTGACTACGGTTACATGAACAGAGTGGGTGGGTGCGGTGAAAGAAGTGCTATTGTCTAAATAATATAATAAAAATATTTTATCTTCGTCAAAGTAACTAGTCGAACATTAATATATACATTTTGTCACAATTGAAATATATTTTGACTTTAAAATATTAACTAAGTACATTATGCTAATTTAATTTTTAAATGACGGTACTTTAGTATAAAATATTCGAAAATAATACACAATATTTTATATACTTACAACTGTTGTTGTGGCTTGACTCTCACTAGCTGTTGTAAAAATAGGCTTGCCCTCATCCATGTTATAATTAAATTGTAAGGATTCCATAACCAATAAAATATATAACCAATTTGAAGTGCTTCAAGGTGTCACGAGTCTCTTGACAAAAAGAACGTTCTAGTCCGACAAGCACAATATATACTAATTCAAACATAGAACAATCTATAAGTATATGTCACTTACAATAGAACTGGTATTTCTACGAACATTTTACATCTACCCTACAAATAAATATTAAAACTTTAATACTTGATCAAGCAATAATGTATATATAAAGATATATATTGTCGTTGTATAGATGTGGCTTGTTACATATTCTTGTAATTTTGGCGTAGTGACATAGAGTGTAACTGTAAAATTCACTGTGGGTTTGACCTGCATTGGGGAAGAGATTTAATATCAATTATAAAATTTAAAATAACAATGATATAACAATTTTAAAGTATTGTAGTTATTAACTATTTTTGTAAATACTAAAGTTTAAAAATAATTTATTTTATTATTAATAAATCTCACCTGTGATACCTATAAGTCTTATTTATTGGTATATTCTTTATGATTTGATTTTTGCAAATTAAGTACGTGTCTGTAGCAAGCATGTGCCTGTTCTTAATTTTTATAATAATAATAACCTGTAATAAAATCTTCTAATTAATTATAACGGCTTCGGATACATACACATATTTTAGGAAATAAAAGAATATTAGAAATCAGGCTAATAGTTTTAAGAAAATGAATTACTATTAAACATTTTTTAAACATTATATTGCTTATGGTGAGACTGAACACCGAGCTTTGTCTTTTCACAAGGGCGCTTAAAATTAAGATAATTACTTCTACCCCATGGGAATCGAATTGATGGTCGTTACGTTTACAGTATCTATACTCGTTAAAGGCATGCGCTACGACGGCACTAACCGTTAATGGACCTTTCAACAAGTCATAAACTCAATCCATCCGAGGATATTTGGAAACGAACGAATTTCTGAACACTTTTTTCTTTTCTTATTTTTTATTAGGATTAGGTTAGGCTATGTTTTCTTACCTTCACTGCCATGTGCGGAAACAGCAATTTCCAAAAAGAACGAATAATATCGCAATTTAGAACTTTATTATACTTCGTTTAAGAATATTTAATCTTTAAATGTAATGTATGTACCTACTTATTAAGTAAAAAATATACTTATTAAAAACTTTTTGCTGTGTTCTGCTTTCATTAATTTTAATGATTTTTATAAGGGTAACTGAAAGCTTAGAAAAACATTCAGTTTTGTTTTATCGATCGTTTTATTGGTCTAGCTCCTAAGAATTAGTTATTAAAATTTGCATGCTTAAAAAGTATAAAATTGTATTAGTAGGAATTGTATATGTGTATACATCGATACAGTCGTTGTATACAATGCCTACCATGCGACGGTTCGTTTGACAAAACTAATTCGGTGGCTTCATTTGCTTGAACTATCCCTTTGCATTGTAGTGAATTTGAATAGAAAGTTTGAATACAAGAAAAAGTTTGAATAGAAAGTACAATTTGATGTAAATATTGATACATATAAAACAAATTTAAAGCATCTTCATATTTTACACATTCATAATGCAACTTTGAGCATATTTCTTTTTTGATTTTCTGCATCCATGGTTAGTGGATTGACTTTATAACCAAGGCGCTTAAGAATTTCTTAAGGCGAAAATTTAAAAAATGAATTGACAGTTGAAACGCAATATATGTTTGTAAATTGAATGCATATTAAGGACAGTATTAATGATTTTCAAAAATCGGTGATATTCATTATAATATTTATACTTATAAAAAATCTAAATTGATTGTGTCTGTACCTCACTCGATTACATCCAATCCGCAATACTTTAATAGCAGGTGTGTACACGCTTTTACGCATCCCAGAAAATGATCGAGAATATTGTACATCACAATTTTAAGGAATTGTAAAGTCATTTGAATCTTAAAGGTTATTATAACTCAATTAGATCATTATTATAATCATTATTATTAAATGTTATTACTATTTCCAGTCTATTCTATAGGTATCATTGTTTAAATAATTGTAAACTATCGATTTAAAGTAAAGAAAATGACACTGAGTTTCTTGCCCGGATTCTTTTTTGGTCTGAGGTATTAATTTTAGTGAACTAGAGATAAATTATTTTATTTTCAAATAATAAAACTTGTATTTTCTTAATTTAAATAAAATTTGACTTAGACTGCAGAAAAACTTCGTCACGTTGCTCAATTTGTTCTAAGGCGGTACCTTTATATATGTTTAGCTGTGCGTCCGGCGTTCCACCTTTTTTTTATTTCTGTAGAAATAAAAGTATTCATATTAAGTAAAAAAATCTACATAAATCCAGTACAAACACAATAATATACGTCTGTATGTAAAGAAATGTCGAGTCTTGGTACTCAAACCGATCTATTTTCTTTTGTCAGTGAAGTCAAGCGCCATTCATTACTCATTAGACTTGGCTCCCACGTCCCTGTGTAAAACGTTATAGTCATAATCTTTCTATATAGAAAAATAAGCAACATTTTGTTAGTACAATATTTATGGATAAATCAGGGAAACAAAATTAAATGAAATAGCCAGGCAGTGGTAAAAATTAGATTTTAACGTTAATATATCAACGTCTTATTAAAAGGTGTAAATGTGTAAAACTTTTAGACATTTTATCATATTAACTCCATACTTTCTGTAGTTTGTATCACGTGACCCAGATCCTTGATTTTTATATGTCAAAATATCAATAAAAAATGTTCACGCTCAAATAATTTGTTAAGCTGTAAAGGAAATGCCCTTGTTTCATATATTATTGTATTTTTGTTATGGTGGATATTAAGAAACTTTGAAATTTGTCATAAGGTCCGCCAAAATTATCAAAACCAACATTTGCTTGAATTTTCATGCCCCGACGTAAAATACGCTCACGCCCAATAACTTTTACTTAAGACACATATCTTCTAATAATTCGTTGAATAAGAAATCTAAAAATCTATTAGATCAGGTCTATCAAAGCCTGGATTTTTATATTTCAATAAGATATATCATTGGTACATTTCTGTTATTTTATTTTGTTTTTCATTAGTTTTTTATAACTTAGCTGGACTTGCAAATATTAACTTAACGTAAATGTTTTTTCAAAATATTTCAAATATTGGCAAATGCAATATAAAGCCTAGAAAAAGTCCCATCCTAATCCGTCCAAGAAATTCAAACTTCTGCTATTTAAAAATTATACACTGTAATCTATTAGTGTTTTAATATCATACTGCTTCAGTTTCTATATAAATAATAAATGTATATACATAGCTTTTTTATTTTATGTACAAAATGAAGTCGAATTAAATAAGCTACAGACAGAATTGTAAACAAGTATAAGCGACATTTGTGGGTAATTATTACTTACCTAGGTTATTTAAAGTTAAGAAATAATGTAAAAAAAATAAATATTTAAATACTTAAAAAATATACTTTAGTAATTAACTACAAGATATTTGAAAAAAGCTTTAAGTGCTACTACTGTATCGGTCGGAGGCTTCACCGTTAAGTAATCAATCGATAATTTTAATCTCATACAATAAAACTTTTTTCTTTAATCCAACCAGTAAGTGGGTAGTTTTAAGATTAGCGAATTCAGTCAAGCAAACTCATTTGTGTTTTTCCAGGTAGGTGGAGTAACGACATACGCAAAGTAGCCGGCAGTGGTCGCATGCGAAGCGCTGAAAGTGCCATTGGAGAGGCCTATGTCCAGCATTGGACGAGACGAGCTGATAACAGTAAAACCAATTATGCAGTTCTATAATATTTGTTTAGACGTATGTATAGATTTGTAAGAATCACTTAATAGCGTATTTGTGTTTCTATTTGATATCTACAACTTCTTTCGTACGAACTTCGTGAGTTTTGCATTAAGCATCTAATCTCGAGATGTTTTTATTGGTCATCTTTCTTAAAGCAGTAAAAATATTCATAGATGATTGAAGCGTAACGTATAATATTATTTTATTTATTTTATAAATCACAAGTTGGCTGGAGCTGGAGAGATAAGTCCAACTTCGTGAACTAAACTGACTGTAATATTTAGTACTTAAACCATGTATGTGAGTGTAATAACGTATGTTATGAAAAAACTTACTACTGCTATTTACAATAAACAAATATTTTAACACGCTCAGCAATCCCAAAACGTGTGCGTAGAAATATTGAATTTTGTGACATTCTTGCAGCCCCCTTTCGAGACATTGCTTGTTGAATGGCGAAACTCAACGCCGCACTTTGTCTCTTTACCAAAGAGAAGAATAAACTAATTCATACATCGAGAAGGTAGATAGGACAATCGAATCTGCAACTGTCGCGCGCTCTTCGCCACGACTGTGTTATTATTATTAATGATTTATTAATGAACTTATTGGTAAAGGGCTCGCATCTATAAATGTATATTTTTCGCCTGTGTCAGTTTAAAGATGTTTTCAAATATTTATTTATGAGATGGATGGATTTTTTGTCAAGAGAAGAAAAAGTCATAATTAATATATTTTATTAACTAAAACTGGGTAAAAAGTTACAAAGACAATACGTGACCGTAGTGTGTTACAAGAAGCATAAGTATTACAAGATAATTTTAATAATATAATTATATATAAAGATATATATAATATACGGTATCTTTGTGTTGTTTCGGAGATTTGAATCAAAATGAAATTGTCCATGATATGAAAAATAAAATGTGGAAAATTACAAAATATTATTTATTTATGTTTACGACCACTTAGCTGTTGATAGCACTATATAGGTTGTTTAGAGGGATTTACAAAAAACACAAAAATTTAAAAATGTATTTATTCAAATCAAATTCGTGGAAAATTGACCACTGTATTACTAATTCGTAATTATTATTATTATGTCAAAAAACTAAATACTAAGACTAACTAAATGATTATCATATTAAAATACTCGAAAAAATAATAAAAAGTACGTATTGAACGTAGGAACTTCAATATGACGTGCTTGTTCATTTTACTGAAATTGTTAAGACAACATTTATAAGCGTCATACAATCTAATAAGTACCTTGATGTTTTAGTTCCAAAGTAAATTTCATTAAAGTAGTAAGGCGGATTAATAGGAATAAAGAAAGCTGCGTATTTAATAGATACCCGTTTATCGTTTATATTATATTTATAGTTCACCAACTGGTGCGTGAGAAGTAGCTGCATCTTATTTATATTTATTTGTAACTACATAACAGTATAAATTTACTGTTTGCCTTTTTTAAAAACAATAATATATAAATACACGTCAATCATTTTAGAGCAAATCTCATTTCGGATAAGTCAATATTATACAATACACCGATAAATGTAACATTTTTTATAAATTACAACTTACAAGTATGTGCGCCTGTGTATATTTATCTCACATAATAGATAACTATTATCAATAATCCAATATTCATAGCAAATTGATGCAAAAATTGAGATTTTATAGAAATATATGTCACTTTCTGAGTTGACCACCAATATATACTTTCCGATTAGAATCGCATGACAATGTTTCTACTTAACACAATCACCTTAGATGTTTTTGAGAAATAAACTTATACTTCTCAGCAATTCAACATAAAATTCACAGCTTAATAATCAATAACTTACTACTATTAAAGGGTGTACAATATCCCAAAACACATACATTACATACTTATATTGTGATTATATGCTAAATGCGACTGTAGTACGAAGGATCAGTTCAAATGTAAAAAGCAACGTCAGCTGTCAATTATCTTGACACTATCCTAAATGAGAGTCTTTGCAAGCTCTCTGATGCATCGTTGCACTCTTCGAACTACAAACAACGATGAACGTAGGCACTCGCAGTTCGATCAGTCTTCGTCTATCCGACATTCAGTTCCGTCTTTGCAATGGCAACTGTAAATGAAAATGATTAATTACAGACAATTCATGTTTTGTTGTGTTTGTACATATGTTTTCATTATTCCAGCCTTTTTAGCCCACTGTTGGGCATAATGCCTGTATACTCGTATTGTCATTTAGATACACCTCTAATCTACTTGGTACCCTTAGAGGGTCTCTCCCCAACAGGACTGCCCAGGTATACCTACATTGAATTACAGGCATTCTCATAGTCTACATGACTCTTAGATATCGTATATATGCCCCAACATGTGGTTCATGATGCTAAAGCCCTTTCGGAAAACGACTTTTTCGAGAGGCTGGAAGACGACTTGAAAACATGGCTTAAAAGTGAGATTGATCTGTAATTTAGGAGTACTTAAACAGATTTTTTGAAGAACAGATCAAACTCACTTGCACATGTTTAGTATTTTGCCTTCGAGAATGAGGGAATTGATGAGAATTGAAGTATCGGTTTACCACCCGCTTCCAAAAGCTCTGTAGTGTTTCCGTTATGATCCACCGCCTTGCTTGGATCTGGGACCTCAAGCTCCACCTAGCATGTACGTAAAGTACAGCACAAACTCATAGAAAGTCTCTGTACTTATATTTACTACTTACTAATTTTATACGTATGTGTTTTTATATTGATGAACAAACGCCAAAATGAAGATAATGTAAAAATTCCAGAAACAGATTTATCGAGCGGCAAACATCAAGAACTTTTATCGTGCGAAGTGATAAATATTAGTTTATTAGTAATCACGCCGCTAGAGAAATATTTTCATATAAACTTTATCGTGACAATGAAAACAAAGTTATAACTTTGTTATTATAGTAAACATTTGTTTTTATTATTAAATTTTGATGTCTCGCTTGTTTTTATAGGTTTTAACATATTTGTAGGTTAGTCTGTTAGGGTGTTGTGTCTCGATTATATAGTGTCTATGTTTCAATTTAAAAAATCTTTTATTTAGTATAATTGCTATTTCTCATAGGAATGTTTATGTATTTATATTAGTGTTTAAAGGTATTTACTGCAAAACTTACTAAGAGTTGCTAATGTTGACTTCTATAATTTTTATATCAGGCTTGTAGATTGACCATCCGCACGGAGTTCGGGGCGCACATTCTTTGCTCTCTGGCGCTGCCCGCTGTAAAAAATAATATTAAAGTATTATATGATTTATACAGTTAAAGCTATTAAAGAACATTTCAATAAAAATTATTAATTATTATTATTAATTCAATTTATGAACGTAATTACATATTATACGTTAGTGTATGTACGTCTTATCGTCAACTCGGGCCTCAAGACTCATACATTGTCTTAGTTACTGTAGAATCTATGTTTGCCGTATTCTTTGACCCTTATGAACCATACAAAGGATATATTATAACTAGTTATATGCAGTTTTAATGACATTGTAGCTATAATAATTCTGAACGAAATATCTTACACTATCATCATATTTTAATGTACAAACGACATTTATTAAAGATATTAAAATAAAATTTGTATTTATAGTATACGTCTTAATGATAGTATACTTCTAGGTAAAATAGTTAATTAATTATATTTTATTATTCAATTAATTAGTATATAATTGTATCTGAGTGTAAATAAAGTAAATTGATTATTAAACAATACTACAAAATGATTATAATATTACCTTTGAAAGGTTTCACGTTTATAATAAAATAAATATTGGAGTATAATCAAAAAAGTACATTTTTACATTTAAATCCAATTTGAAGTAAAAAAAACGTGCCGAAAACAAATATAAAAATAAATCAATTAATATAAGTATAATCAAAATCGTAAACTACATTTGTACCCCATTTATCGTTTATAAAACAAAAATCTAAAATTGAAATAATTATAATTTTTTAAAAGCTTTATAAGAAAAGTAAGTTAGCAAGTAATTTCTAAAGCGTTACCCCTGTAAGTTGTGTATGGGTGATGTCATCGTACGATGTGTACGTTGCGCCCTTGAGCGTATCCGGTACGCCTCACGCCACGATTGATTCATTGGTAGGCCACATGTACACGTAAGACTATCATTGGTTCGACAAGGGATGTAATTTATAACACTAACATTAATTAGTTATACTGACATGCAACTAATTATAAAAAGTATTTTGTTTATTTTTTACTTGAACATAATCAAATATTACTTATTTTACATCTACCGTAACCGTAAAAAATATATAATAACGTAAAAATAATGGTAAAATATAGAATACGTAACGTATAAAATGACGTAAAATATAAAAGCAAGCGAGGTTTTAATAAATATTTTTATATGTTGTTGTTAATTTGCCACAACATATGTAAATACTTTATCAAAGGTGACTACTAACAAGAAACAAGGGTTGAGAGTTCCGATATAAATAATATTTATAATTAGTTTTGACGATGACTCTTATGTTTGTCCATAATACAAATTTACATTTTGCGCGTAATTATACGCAAAACAACTGCTAGTAAAGCAATTAACACTATAAAATTAAGAGAATTGTAAATTTTATACTAAGTCAATTACAGTTAGTAACATTTAAATAAAAAAGAATATTTTATTAAACGTATTTCCAACGTAGTCGTAGCGATATGAGTCCGTATGTGCCGAATAAAGGAATGAATGGCGAAATCAAAATACCAATGCGCGAGGAAGCGTCGTGTGACATGTAAACAGGAAGTGTGTACTGCGTATACGGTGAGCGGGTCGTTGACCATTATTTTTTGCCCTTAAATATTTTTTAAAGCACATATGGTATTACGCATTGAATCACTCTACGATAAACAGAAACTAGTTAATAACAAGATTGTACAAATACCGTACCGTACAATTTACCACTACACCATTATGTCTAATGTAATCTACATTACGTTATTTCAAAATTTAATTAACGTAATAGGAAGTTTCATTTATTATAAACAAAAATAAGATTTAGGCTTTCATTTCTTCCATCCCGACGTGTCAGATCAAAATCGGACTGTACGTGTAAGTTTTACGATTGATTTCTATTCTTTGAGAAGTTAAATGGAAATTCCATTTCTCACCTTGATAAGGCAAAGCTGGGTGCCGAATTCGTTCACCAAAATTTCTCGGAAATCGGGTGGACAGTGGGTAACTGCCCCGAGCGCCCTGATCAAGACACTATCCTATCAAGACACTATCTATAGAAGAAATTCAGCGTGAAGTAAAAATAGATTTTTAATTACAAAGTCTATCACAAAAATGTTAATGGCTTTCCTTTTTCTTTGTTAGACACTTGTCAAAACAAGTAATTAAGAATTGTTTTGTCTTAATTCTAAATAGGTAGGAAGTTTGAGTTGTGCCAATATTTTTAAACATAGATCAAAATACACTTTGTCTGCATATAAAAATAAACGATCTATTTATGTGAATTTTAGTTTTGTTTACATATTCTGTGTTTTGTTTAATAAGTCATAAATAAAAATAATATTTAGGATTCACGTCTTTAATTCAGTATGAAAGTATTCTTATAAAGTAATTAGTATTTTATAACAGTGAATGTAACTGCCATCTCAAAATAAGTTTGTTTAAATGCAATCTACAATGCGATATGTGGCCTTGCACATTTAAAACTAAAGCGTTATATTTCAGTACATATTATTAACATTATGTATGATATACACTATTGCTTATATAAGTATACTGCTCAAGTATAATTCAAAAAGTAAGTAGGATTAATACGAAATCAAACACACCAGAAATGTCTGTATTTTACCCCATAATCATTGTAGTCCATGGAAAAGCTTCCCAGCGTAATATGTTATCTTGACGAAAGCCCCAATCACCCTACGCCTCTAAGGCCGTGATGATGTGTCAATTTGAGTATATTTATTTATATTTTTTTGAAATCACACACATTCCATTTAAAAAAATGATCATCCATAATAATCCATGTAAATATAAATCTCATCTTACATGAGTTTAAGTTTTATGGCGGCACATTGAAAATATAAATAAATTTTCATATTTTGCAATTAAATCAAGTATATTTAAGAAATAAATTATTACACTGCATGATTAGGTAGTTGAGACAAATGTAAGAAATCATGCGAGATCTTTTATTTAGAATTCATAAGGTTTTTTCCTAATGCGTTGCTTGTTCAAATATAATAATATAATATATGCATAAAGAGATTGCAATAGTAACGTAACAGAATTAGATGATCTGGGCTACTTGTTGCTTAGTAATCGTATGCATTTTGATTCGTTATGTAGGTGAGACGAGTCGGAACTCTGACATACGTGATGTCAGTCACGACGCTAAGCGGCACCGCAGCATCCCGTCATCAAATAATTTCTCTATATGTTAAGATTTCCGTCATCAGTTGAAAATAAAAAAAATACGCGAAAGGACTAAGTTTGGGAGAAAGTATAGCTTTTGCAGCAATTCTCATTTCATGAATGGCTATGGTCATGGAATCAAAATATGTTAAAAAATTGCTTACAAATTACCATAGCGCATAGTTAAGAAAATTATTAATTAAGATTCTTTTCAACTTCTCAAATTCTTTATAAAAGTATTAATTTTAAAATATTATAAAATTAATAAAGCTTTTAGGTACAATTTTAAATTGTCTTAGGTCAGTTACATCAAAACAAATGACCAATGATGCGATTAGCACCTGTGGTTTATATCGTTAAAACTTATATCAGTTAAGAATGATTTATAATAAATAAAGTAAGATTTAAATGCGTCTTAGTAATGAGAAATGTCCTACATATATATTATTTCAATCTTAAGTGTCAACTAGCTCTCGGTTTTTGTACAGCCATGTTTGATTAATAAAGTTGTTTATATAAAAAATAATATAATTTGTTATTTTTGTCCACTAAAAAAATGTGTTTAGCCTGTAACAGTTATATTAACAATACTTTCATAGAAATTAACAACGTTTCGTTTTTTTAACGATTTTATTACTATTTACCCTCAAGTACATGTAATATTTTTAATAGATATACTTAACACTTTAAATTCACTCATATTTCTGTGGTTATTATAATCACTTTTTCATAATGCAATTTTTCACGACTTTTATAAAGTATTTATAAAATATACGAAACTGTAATAATTAATTATTTCAGTATATTAAAAAAGAGCTTACCCTATCTCTCGGAACGAAGGCAGTGCTAAGGGCGCAGAGCGCGATTAAGATGAACAGTACACGATTCATTTTCACCAGAGAAATAAGAATGGGGGTAGTACTAACGGTGTTTTAAACTTTCCACTAACAAAGTACGGTGCTCGCGGTGGCGGATCGTGATGGAGTGCCGATGGCGGGCGGGCGCCCGTTTATAAGTAGGTTGGAGTGGCCCCACCGTCGCAGCGAGTCGTACCAAATTTTCCTAATGGAGGTTACACTCTTGTTGAGAGGCGTCCCGAGAAGATTTGAAGCTAGTGTGGTGCGAATTTATTAAATGTTGACTATATAAAGGAAAGTCCATTTGAAAGATATGCAAGGGAGTGTGTGAAAATATTATGCTACATAATAAATATAATTAGATGTATTTATCTTAAGAAGTTATCTCTCGCTACTATTGCGTTTAAATGACATGAATGGACCTGATAAGAAAAGAAGCGCACGCGAGAGTTCCATAAACATGATGTGTTATTTGTTATTCTAGTCGACTACTACGAGTGTGAATTAAGATACTAAGTTAAAACTGGCACTTATAAAAAATCACGAAATTAATAGTCATCATTAAGCCCTTAGAATATTTTTGATTCATGTATCAAGCAATTAATGGGTTTCTAGGAAAATAACTACATAAACATGTTTTTCGTATACCTACATAAATAATTTTATCAGTAATGAGTTGACATATTGTTGTCGCCATAAGGTTTCTCAAGGATACATATATTAGATTTATTTTTAAAAAATAGCAATACTGTATTTACTTATTTTCTGAACATTGGTTCGGGACGAGCTCTGATTGCATAGCTGTAGAAAATTGCATCACCCACCTAAAGTAGGAAACTCGACTAATTCATAGCGTTATGTACCTATATGTACCCGCATATATTTATGAAATTACCCACTGAAATTGATCATATTTATAATATTATTTATAACTCGTGAAGTATTTAACGATTTCGTCATCGACGTTTGATCATGTCGTAGAATAAGCTATCTATATATTTTTTTATTTTTCGAAAACATATTGTGTACGTAGGAATTATTCTATTATGATGGAATAAAACAAGATTTTTTAACATATAATAGTTAAATCTACGAAAAAGAAAAAGGTTAAACAAATAATGTGACCTATAAATAAATGATAATATCATTTCGAATAAATGATAATTTTCTTTTTATTTAGCTTAATAAATATTAATATTTAATTTTAAAAGAGATTCAAATTTGCTTTTAACGGCTGCAACATAGATGTACAAGAAAAAACATATGCTCTCTTGCTACGATTTGTTAGAAGAGATAGCTATCTCACCATGAAGTGGTTGATGGATAAGTTGACTATATTTCATAATTATTAATTCTATATATGGTTTATACATGATATTTGATGATTTCTAGATATGTATGTACATCTATACAAACACTCTTGTGCATAGCTATGTCAGCTTTGTAATGGCAGTAACATACTGTAAAGATGTGGTAATCGTATGTTATATGATAAGTTGCTTTTGCAAACTATAATAATTATAAAAATATATTAAATATCAATTATAATTATTTTCAACACAAAAAATATAAACAGAATATATATTTTTGTGTATATATTTGTGTTGTGTGTATAGGTATATCTATATATTTCAAAGGATTTTTTAAACTGAATATGTTTGTTTATAACATAATTAAATAATATATACTCATGATAATAATTTAATAAAAAATTAAAAATAGTGGTACATTGAAGAATTTAAAATCATCATCCTATCAGACCTTTGTATAACTTCCTCTGCTGAGCCATGCAAAGGCATACCCCAAGAATCTCAACGAGGATCTCTAGCTAAATAAAAGCAGCTTTTGATGACAGAAAGACATGATTAAATCAGGTCGTCAGTTAGTTTGACAGTAAGAGGCCTGTCTGATGATCATGATGGTGCAAGAAGTAGGCAACAATTTTATTATCAAAATAAAAAAAAAGGTAAACAAGTTAGTACTCAAGTTCTAACAACATTTTTTTAATTAAACATACTATAAATATTATTTTTATTTTAACATCTGTTACTTTATTAGTAAATCATTATTATCTATTAGTTTAATTTTACTATTGCATTATTGAATATATATTATTTTACTTATTTACAGAGCATATTTTTTTTCGATAACTTTAGAACGCATTTTTAATTTACACAATTTTTCAAACCTGAAGTTACTGTAAAAACCTCTTAAAAATTACCTACTTTGATAGTTTTTAAGAATATATTATTTAAATAGATTTTACCACAAGAGTGTCCAGAGTCATTTAGCGTAATCATTAGATTGAAAGTTTCTTCAAAAAATATATTACACAATATGAGCAATCCCCTTTTAAATACATAAAAGATCAAATCTATGACTATAGTGCATTTAAAAATATTATGTAGGTAAGTGCTACCCAATTGTTTATTGATGTACATAATAAAAATCTTGTAAATTTTAAACCTTTAATATTTTAAATTTGTTCACTAGAAACACTAGGTCCGTTCGTTCGTTTGTATTATATGCATGTAGGTAAAAAACTCCTACAAAATTCTAACATTTAACATTTTAAATGTTAATCCAGGTTTATAAACCTGGTTTGTTTTTACGTCAGTGCGAGCATATCTGTAGATTTTAAGACATATCTTTGTTATTGTCGGATCATATGGGTAGTCGCCACAGATAAGTAGATATGAATCGGTTTTTTCTATTATTTTCAATGTTTAAAGAAAATTATTTGCAATTATTAAATAAAAATCAAATGTCAAGTACATTTAACTAACTAAGGTAAATTTGAACAGGTCAGCCAGAGGAAAATCTGGTCTAGCAGCGAAGCAATTAAAAAAAGCAGAAAATTTTCGCCTTTTTGTGAACACACATCTTTGGTCATAGTGGACGGATTTAAATGAAACTTTTTGTATACGTGATATGTCTGAGGAACATCTACGCTACATTTTATTTTGAAGACTGTATACTTGTGTTAAACAATATCACTTACATATTATAAGTATTCCAACGAAACTATAAATACATAATAAAATAAATATTTGTTTAATAAAAGCTGCTAAGCGTGATAAGGATTTTTTACTGATGTGAGAATTTAAGATCGAACAATTCATGAAGAATCATAATGTCTCTATGAAATGAGGACATAGTGCCTAAATGTGTAGCTTCTTGAACATTTTGTATTGACTTTCTAAAAGGATCTGGAGCACCCGATACAAAACAGGTAAGCGAAACAACGATTCGACTAAGATGAACTACGACTATGAACTGTGACATTAAGGAAAAAAACTGAAGTAATGAACAAGTACAAGGCTTAGTAGAGTAAAGGTAGCGTCATAGTAGCAAATGGCGCAAATAAAAAAGTGGCACACTTCATTTTTTGTAAACTGCTATATTTGTATCAGTTCCACTTCACTATGCTATACTAGCGAAATATTTTTGGCGACTTAATTTACGTGGATTCTTTTTCATCTAGTCCCTATACTAATTGTTATTCCTTTCTTCTTCTAGTCACGTATTAGTTGTGAAATTAATATAAAATAAAAATATGTTGTTTATATTTTACTTTAATACGCGCCTCTTTAAAACCGTAACATAAAAATCTTTCAGTTTTCAGGAGCTGCAGTTTTAAAGCCCCGCTAAAAGTTTATTTGCTTTCTAACAATATACTTCTTTCCTTTAAATGACTATCTATTAATAAATGACTATCTATTATGCTATCCAGGAATAGTACCTATGAAGTCAAATTATATGCAGTAGAAGTAGGAGACAGAGTTGACATCAAAAACCCTCCATATTTTCTCTTGATATTCCTTCAGACATGCTTTTTTATTTGTTAAAAGATCTCGATTTTCTAAACTAGCACTAATTAATTTTTAGAAAGTTCTCCGAATTCGGCAACAATAAGACGATTTATAACTTATGTAGTTAATATATGCTAATAATAGCAATAAATGCTTCACTGCTGCGCATAATAGACTTAATTTTAAACATTATCTGTTGCACTATGTCCTACTTCCTTCTTATTTGTTATGGTATATGTTAAATCTTAAGTATGGAAAAAATGAAAAAAAAAGGTTTATTATTAAAAAATTTTTTATACCTAGTATCTCCATATCACCATCAACTATAAGAAACAAATCATTTGATTTATTATTTGTGAAAAAATATATTTTCTGGAACTTGTTAATTCGTTACTAATGCTTTGTTATTTAATTTCTGCGTAAATTAAATTTAGTAGCTATAAAAATTCTGGCAGACCAAAATATGTATAACCTTGAATTTGCTTATGGCCGTGGAAAATCTAGGATCCCAAGAGTATATTCCAAGAATAGCTTATGTATTCAGATGCCAGTTAGTGTAATCAAGTGTACTGAAATGCATAGGTACGCCATAACGACACTATAAATAAACTTACATACGATTTCACTTCTATTTACTTGCAGAAGTATAAAATATTTTAAAATACTTATATATACTTATCCGCAAAAAAATATTTAAAATTATTTAATATCTTCTAGGCTTTTCAGTTTAAGCTATAATTTACAGTTTAAAAGCTTAATTATATAATTAACCTTCATCATTTTTGATGACAAAAAAATAATATATTATAATATAATTTGACGGTTGGCTTCGTTTTCAATACCTTCGTTACAATAATATGTATTTAGTCTAAAAAATAGTTTGATATATCTAAAATATTTTTGTTGACAAAATTCTTTAAATACAGTTACTAATATTGTAATTGAAGTGTATTAAATAAAATAAGTAAATTTTCTTACTCAAAATATCAATAGTACATTTTGAATATATTTTAAAAAGTACTAATGATATTTTACTGCCTTATTATTTGTAATTAAAAAGTTAAAGTAATGGAAATCTTTAAAAAGGTGAAATTTTCTTGCCATCAATTCTCGTTACCGTCAGGTGTCTAAAACATGATACTTTTGGATTAGTGCCAGATTTCTAACGTACGTTGCAGTCTCTCACCAATGGTTTTTACGAAATCCACAGACACATTCATGAACTGTCACAATGTGCTTGTCTGATTTCGTAAATAACAAGGCAGTAATTACTGCAATTTGCACATATGTCAGTCTATATGTCTACGGATTAAATCTTGCTCAAAGGAGACTGAGACGTCTCAGTTTGTTTTTCAGTCGCGTCTGACAATTATCGTTTTAATTATGCCTAGATTTAAAAAGTTTACAATACATCTTGATTGTTCTCTTCAATAAAAGTCTGTGCTAAACTTTAAATTTAATTTTGATAGTTTTTGACTTTAATTAATGCTATAGTTGTGTATAAATTGTTTTTATTTTCCTACTTTAGTAAGATAACCGTAGCATAGAGTACCACCACTCAAAAATGGAGAATAATAATTTTTGACATTAACTTTTTTTTGTCTACTTAGCTATGCAAGATTAAGCATGAAGCTAAAAATTTTCCTTTCATTTTACTAATAAACAGATCCCTAAATTTAAAATGAAAGAAGTTATAAGCAACAAAGTGAAAAAATGTTTCTACTAATTTTCTTTTTTGCTACATAACTTTTTTTTTATATATTTTACAAAAAAAATACCTCTGACCAATCTTGTAGATGATCTTTTGAGGAAAATTTTTGTCTTTATTTTTTTTTATTTAATTCACCTCAAAGGCTGTTACAGCGCTCCAAAGTCGACCGGATTCAATAAGAATTCAATAGAATCCGTTAAATATATTCTCACAAATTTTTATACAACTTTACTTATTTATTTTTTTCCAATCTTTTTTGTGCCACATTGAGGTAAGATCTGCAGGCTCGTTTTTTTCGCTTCGCACCCCCAGTAGGCCTAATTTAAATAAATAAACAATTAACCAAGACAGTCACTAAAATTCCTTTAATCTATCATCGCTGCCTCCAACATCTAGTGTTGTTCGTTTTCACAGTCTTCGAGTCACCAGGTCTAGTCGTGGCTCGGAAGACATTATGAAGACTGATGCTGGAAAAAGCATGCAAATATTTGGATGCCTATTCGAGCTTCCAAGTCCCTAGCACCCCCCGATTAAATAAATATTTTATTTTCTTTATTTACATATGAGATTGTGCAAATGAGAAAAAAAATACAAATGACTCTTAGGCTTAGTAGCCATCTCTTCCAGACAACCTTAAGGGCAAAAAGAAACATTTAGTATTAAAAGAGACAGGTGAGAAAGAAATATAAACTACTACAAGTAAACATAAACAAATATATGATACCTGTATAACAATAAATAAGATGCTTCTGCAGATGCAAAGGAAACTGTGGAAGCATGTGTGGTTGCAGAAAATGCTCTATAGCATACCTCCATTGTTCTGGCAAAACATGCAGCAATATTATAGGAATATCTTAGTTAATGTAAGAAGATGAATTTCCAACTATGATTCCAATTTTAACGACAGTCATTCACACCATGCAATTTGACATTGATTTAGACTCAGAGCCACAGCCTAGGCCATCGAAGAAAAGTCGATTACAATAGCGAGCTATTATGTAATTAAAATTAAGACGATGTCGAGCATTACTGTAAACAAGATTATTATAAGTAGGCCTACTGGGGATGCGACGTGAAAAAACCGAGCCTGCAGTCTTACCTCAATGTGGCGGCAAAAGAGATTTGAAAAAAAGTAAAAAAGTAAAGTTAAACTTGTATAAAAAATTGTGAGAATATATTTACCGGATTCCTATTGAATTTTTATTGAACCCAGTCGACTTTGGAGCGCTGTAACAGCGTTTGAGATAGACTGGTCAACTGGAAAAAATATACTATACATATATTTGTAAAATGTATAAAAAAATGTTATAGAGCAAAAAAGAAATTTAGTATAAAAAAATTGGCTACAAAATATGATCTTACAAATTTTTTGTATAGTCGTACAAAATCCATAGTTTCCGAGATATCGCGTAAAAAGTATTTCCCCCCTTTTTCCAAGATGGCGGCGGGGGGTGGCGACCCCACAAACTTGAATCTTAACTTCTACTGATCTCCCACATATCCCAAAAATAAAATAAAAACTTAAAATGTAACATTTCAATGCACTAAATACTATATATGTACTATGTAGTAAGTAGCCCCTGTCTACGTCTCTGAAACATTTAAATAGTCAAAATACACCGTTCTCTATTACTATACATTGTTTCCGGCACATATTAAAGTAGTAGGGAAAACGTTAACGTTAACGTGTTTGTTCACAAGGATTCAAAATTTTAAAGTTGCCGTTGTACTTATTCATCAAAAGTAACATTGCCGATGGTAGATTTGTATTTAAATAAAGAATACTATAAATTTAATTTTGTAATAATTTTTTTATCCGATCGAGATATGAAATTTTATTTATTTGCCCGAGTGAGAATCAAACACACAACTGTTACATTTCACACCACTATCTTTTGAAATACTGATAGAAGATGTCACTTTACTTACATATTGATTAAACATAACTAGGCTCGAAAGTATAACAAAAGTAAATTTTATGAGCAATAAATACAATAAAGAATCCTCTTCAAATGTTATATTTTTAGGATTGTAGTAAATTTTGAACAGAAAGTGGTTTCTTGTTTAGTGTTTTGCAAAACGACTGGTTTAAAATGGAGTTCCAATAACAAAGGTGACAAACAGAGCCGTAAATAACAAAAGTCATAAAATAAGCGAGGGTACAAAACTTGCCCGGCAATGTGTGAAACACACAGCTGTTGCTAAGGTGTTCATCGCTCTCAAAGCTACATGTCAGCTTTTCAAAAAGGTTTGTTTTGACAAAAAAAAAAACAATTTTATATAACTAATATATTATATTAGAAAAAAATGTGGAAAACTGACTTACTTTAAATTTATGACGGTTTTCAGTTAGTAGCTAGCGGTGACGAATAAATATATCTGAATAATCACCTTTTTACCACGCATCTAGAGTTCCGTACCGATGTTATGATTGTAGGATTGCTCTCGTGTAATATAAAATGGAAACAATTTTTTGGATTTATTCAGTTATTTCATAACTAGAGAACCGTTCCCTTCACGCGCTTGAGTTCTTGGATTTACTATATAAGTATATATAATCGTATTTCTAGTCTCTTAAAATAAATAGTAAATTTTATACATCATCTTAAATTTAAGAGGAAAAAATAAAGCAAACACAAAATAACGGCGAATCCTGCAAACTCTAAAACGTTCATCGTAAAAAATAATGCTTTTCCGTGATGTTTTAAAAATAGTAAATAAGGAAAATAAAGATTAACAATTTCGAAGAATCGTTAAAAATAATTTCTTTACAAATGTATTTAATCATTTATGAAATGTGCCAAGGATCATGTTGACGACATTCATCGGAAACATTTAAAATATGTTCTTATTCAAAATTATTGTCTGTTATTGTTACTCAGGTAAAGTATTAATTGAATTTATATTGTGTATTATTTTTTTTAACAAGTTTAATAATTTGTAATTATACTAAAACTATTTTGTAGCTATACTAAATGTTTTACATTAGATGTACGTGCATTCTTACGCAACACCCAAACACCGTTTAATAAAATTTATGTGTATGTATGAATACTTTATAATTTTAGCCACTAAACCCAAACACCTGATGATCTTTTCACGGTTGTCTGACAAGCGTCCCTGGGCGTCTCATTCGTGCAGGTGACCTAGATGAGTTGGCTCGCACTGCATGCAGTTCAGTGCCCTATCAAATGTATCAGAGTATTATTAGCCTCTACATTATTATCCCCGCGAACACGGAATATGCTATTTTAAAAAATTTTGTTAGAAGAATGTGCCGACTACTTTATTATATTGTTCTCACCATTTATCATTTTAAAAATGACTAGCCAAGCGCCACAACTTGTACAAATCTCGCATATAGGGGAAGGTTGCTATCATTGGACCACCTAACTTTGTGACATCATAACTCATGAAATATTACCTACAACTTAAGACAATTAATGAAATGTGATGCTTTTATATGTAAATTAAAGATATATAAATTATTGGCAATGAAAGTTGAGAGGCTTTAGAGCTATTCTTATATAACTTTTCAGTGACGAGTTGCTTTCTATGGACCACCGTCGCCTTGAATGGACCACTAAGTTGCTATCATTGGACTTTGAAACATTTGTATTAATGGTCCAATGAAGGTGACTCAAATGAAACACAAAATAAGAATTACTTTTTTTATTCAAATTGTTCTTCTTAAATCCACTTGTACTGCTCATACATATATGTGGCTCTTAAGTGACGCAAACTTATATCTGGGTGGGGCTTCATGTATGCACATTACTATTTTCCAGGAACTTCTTTGGCTCTATTAAAACGATGTTTAATTTCATTTTTTTCAGCTAATTGGAGGCAAGCACTCTGACAACTTTGGGAGTAATATAAAAAAAATAATTCTCCATTTCAACAACGTGATTGCTAAATTTAGTTTCTAAAGCCTCCGCAAGATCTACTTTTTTATTCTTTAGCTTCACGTTTTATCCCGCACATGGCAGGGTAGGCAGAGGGAACTGCAGGAACATACGAACCTAGTGTTAAGACACTCCGTTACTTAGTCCCTGCTTACTCCGTCCCCGCTTTCCGCCGTTTTCGAGGCATTGCGTGTTGAGTGGCGGAACTTAACGCTACTCTTTGCCTTAGTTGCCAGAGCGAAGAAAATGGAAATAGAAAAATCCATCTTCCCCGACTGGGGATCGAACCCAGAAACCGTCGCGTTGCAGGCAGACGTTGCGCCTCTGCGCGACGACGATTCCACTATTTGAATTTCTTCGACATTTTTTTTTATTTTTCACATCTAATTGTCTTTTTAATATGGCTTTTGGAACGCCATGCGTTCGACTTGCTTCATTTAATCCAATAGTTTTTTTTTAAAAATTCTATAGTTAGTTTCATACTAGTAACCTATTGGTTTCGTCATTTAACAATAATATTTCCTCTTCTTGCCGACATTCTGGAATATATAAATATAATCCAATTACAACTAAAAGGTAGGTATCTATCTACATGCAATACCAAAATATTTAATTTACAATATAAAACTCACTATTTATTAACGTTGATATAAGTTTCTTTGATTGGACCGGTCCAATCATAGCGTCACCATTCAGGTCCATTGATGGCAACTAGGCATATAAACAGAACGAAAGCAATTATTAAAAAACGTGTAAAATTAAGTTAAAAGCTTAGTAGTGTGTGTAAGCGCAGATAAATTTGCTATTTGGACCTAACACAATCATTAAACATTAATTAAAACAATGTGACTTACATGACTTTGTTGATGGCTCGGTTATTGTATCACGGTCACCATAAACACATGTACAGACCTCACTCCTTACCACGTTTCGCGAGCGCACAGAGGTTTGGTGGGTAGGCAAGGGGTTCGGTACTGTTGCCTAGCAACGTATTAAACTTGCTGTGACATGTATAGTTTTTGAAAAAATTGGGTGGTCCAATCAAAGAGCCGGTCCAATGATCGCAACCTTCACCTATTATGCTAGACAGACGAATAATACTTTCTAGACAAGTAGCGGGGACGGAGAAAGCAGGAACTAAAGCAACAGAGTGTCTTGACACTAGGCTCATATGGTTCCTGCAGTTACCTCTGCCTACCCTGCCATGCGCGGGATAGAGCGTGAAGCTAAAAAAAAAGAGAGACAAGTAGCGAAACTGCCTTATTATCAGAACGAAGAAAAGGATAAAAAACATCCCATTGAGTCGGATAGAACCCATAATCGTCATGTTTACAGTCTGCGCCGAAGCCACAGTATTTAAAATATTAAATAACAATTTATAATGCAAGCCGTCGTAGTTGGTCTATGTTAGCTATTCCGTTAAACATTTTAACCCAAGCTAAATTCTAGCATTGGAAGATGTCTTCTTTAATTTTTTATTTGCATCATAGCTCCCATTATTGGGTGTTATTATTTTTTTTCAACAATATTTTATTGTTACTGTTTCTAACTTAAAATAATATATGAAATGCATAGCCAGCTTATCAAGCGGTCACGTGTCCTTTGTAAAACGATCGCAGACAGCAGGGCGGCTCGGTGCAGGCGACCACAACCGCATCGAGATACCGCTGTGCCGTTTACGTCTACGCAATAGATACTACAGCTATAATTTATATCTAACATCAACGATTATATAAAAGTCGAGGTGGGTGTGTTTTGAAATCGATATTTTCTATTTGAGGGGTACAAAGATGACAATTTTTACACTTCATAAAATTGTCAAGAGACTTCTATCTATGCATATTTATACAATTATTGGTATATAGCAAGTTGGAAACAGATACACATACATAGTACGCTCAGTAATCTCCAAATTTTTAACTAAGTTTATCCATAACCATATCGTGAAAGACTTGAGGAAAGCTATGTATTTTTTTAAGAAATGCTTATTAAAGTGCAGCTGCGATTACTTCTATGTTGTTTTAATGAAGCCCGCCTGCTTAACATTGAGTGCAATAAGATAAATCTATAAGTTATGCCCTAAAGAACCCTTAAGAAATCTTTTTGGCTACATAGATCCTAGGTACTTAACATTATCGGTCAGGAAGCTTTTTCTCTCTTAGTTTATCCAACAACCGACACGTTTGAGGTTTCTTTTCTTAGTATAAACAGAAAATAAAGGAAATTAATATATTGACAGTTGCGTATTAATATGCCCTTGCATGTGTAATGTTTGAAAAACAAAAACGGTTTTACAAAAATTGGAGAGGTAAACACTATTAATACTAGAAATAGACTAAGACTCACCACACCTGTACCTCGATTGCGCCGAGTCCGCAATGATTTCATGAGTGTGTATGCACTCTTTTAAGAGCCTTTCTGGGAGCCCATATTGGGCTCCCAGAAAACGTCCAAGAGTGTTCTATATCAGAATTTAAAAGAATCGAAAAGCCCATTTGTGTCTTATAACCAAATTATGTAAATATTATAATACTATTAATAATTAATAATTATAAATTTGCTAATGACCAAGTTAAAAAAAAGGTCTCGCTAAGTTTTTTGCGCCGTTAGTACATATTTAACAATTAACTTTAAGCGATGCAGCGGTGATAAATAACAATAATTTTAAATAGCCATAATACGGTGAATCATAAATAACTATAATACAAATACAGTGAATAATCAAATCAAAGCTCTAGTAAAGTACCTATGGTTAGCCAGTAGAACCTACTCCAGAAACGTCTGTTTATGACACGAATGTTTAGTAACAAAACTCAAATATTTCTTTAAAATAAAGCTATGGTTAATTTAAAATAAAATAAAACAAAATATAATAAAAAAGCATAAAATGAATATAATTTTAATTGTAAATAATATAAATTAAAAAAACCCTCGTGACGCAGAGGCGTAACAACTACCTGTAGACGCTACGGTTTATGAGTTCGATTCCCACTCGGGGAAGATGGATTTTTGTTCCTGCAGTTCCCTCTGCCTGCCCTGCCATGTGCGGGATAAAGCATGAAGATAGATTTTGAAGTGATTTAGAATTAAATAATTTGAAACTTGTGAAACAAAGTATAGATCTATAATTTCCTAAAAAATGTTCTTTTAAGCGCTTTAATTGTATAATTTATTTTTTAGCATGGAAATACAAATATCTAAATTAAAAAATCACGTGGATTCGCCTTTAGAATAATGGATCAGAAAGAGTAAATTTTAAAAATAGAAAAATATAAATATTTTTATTTATACAAATTAATTCATAGTTTTACGCCTAAATACTAAAAACTATGTTGATACAAGAAGCTTACTGGCTCTGCACTCCTAAAGACTCGGAAATCTACAAAATTGGGAATTGTAACTATCCACTACAGATAAAGACGGCAGTATTGGAAAAGAGACGCCTAAGAAGAGTGTGGCATCAAAATGGATTAACGGAAGATAAAAAATGCTTTGACAAAGCTTCCAACGATTTAAAGGCTTTACTTTAAAATTGGCATGACGACACAATCCAAGAAAAACTAGAAAATTTAACTGCGACTGAGTCTACTAACTACTCGTTGTGAAAAATAACGAAACATTACGACCAACCACAAGCTATGAAACCCCCATTGAGATGTGACGACCGCTGGATAAGAACACCACAAGATAAGGCTTATGCGTTTGCAAACCTGACTATGGTCTTTCTACCAAATGATTGTGCCAATAAGATGTTTGACGAGCAGATAGATCAAATCCTTGGTCCGGGTGTGGCATAAGGGGCTACTTTGTAAAATAAAATCATGCCTTCCACACAGCTACTTCATAATACTTAAGTCATATTTATCAGATAGTCTCTTTTTTGTCAAACAAGGGGACACAATTAGCAATCTACATGAAATAAAAGCAAGTGTCCCCCAGGGCTCAGTGTTGGGCCCTGTGCTGTATAGCATCTACACAGCTGACCTTCCTGACCAACATTTGCCGATGATACAGCCGTTCTTGCAAGTCACAGAGATCTCATAATTGCTAATAACTTATTACAGAAAGGACTTGACGAAACATCAAATTGGCTCCAAAACTGGAGAATCAAAGTAAGTGCCTCCAAATCTGTGCAATTCACCCTTCGCAAAGGCAACTGTCCACCAGTAAAGCCCGAGAACTCTACACTTCCACATCAAGACTGTGTCCAAAACTTAGGTCTACATCTTGATAGACGTATGACATGGAGTGAGCTCATTAAGAAAAAAAGAGACGAGCTTAATATTAAACTGTTGCGACCAAAAAGCCACAGAAGACCCCTGTCTTCTGTGGCTTTTCGGTCGCAACAGCAAATTTTGTACAGACAATAAGCTCCTGGTGTACAAGGCAATCCTTAAACCTATATGGATGTATGGTCTTCAACTCTGGGACAACGCTTGCAACTTCTCTGTTTCATTCATACAAAGAATGCAACACATTATACTGCGAACAATCAGCAGTGTTCCATGGTATGTCACCAATTTGGAGATCCATGAATATCTTGAAATGCCAACCGTCAAAAAAGAAATTTCATATTCTTCAAACAAATACAAAGAACGGTTGAAAGCCCACCCGAATACCCTAGCACAGCAGCTTCTAATTCGCAGTTATGTATGTTTGGTGGCTGAAATCAAAGCTGCGCTTTGTCTTGTTACTAGAGCGAGGAAATCAAATAATTTATTCTCCCGAGTGGGTTTGTTCCCCCAACTGTGCGCAATTAGACGTTGGCACTACGATGATATATTTTTTTTATCAGTGAAGCTTATGTGCCCTTTGTTACCACGCTAATCAGGCGGTTACAATGCATAATTTTGGATTTATTTTGGTTGACAATACAGAACGTGTTGCTGCCTCCCGGGAACAATAAATGCCTCTTGCGATACGGGCAGGCACAAGGAAATGCTACTCTACTCTGCCGACACCACAGGATATTAGATATTTTGTATAATCAAAAAAATATTTAGATACATAAAATAAATACAAATTGAAGCTTATCTCATTTCAAACTAAATCGACTCAAAAGATAAAATAAAGGTCTGATTTACGACTTAGCTTAGTATTACTACCAATTAGCCTATTTTTTGTAAAATTTTATATTCCTTAACAAAATAATAAAAAAAAAAATAATTTCGCGTTACATATTTTTCTGCTCGATATAACTTTTCTAGGTAATAAAAATTATGATAAAGATACAAAGCATAGAAAATTATTAACTACTTGTATCTTTATATATTAGTTTTGCAAATTAGGCTAACTAACTGCGTATAAAGCTCATTAAAAGCTATAACTTCATTGAATGTACTTATATTTCATTATTATACAACAATTATAAAACTACGCAGTAATGGATCGGCTACGGCGTGTGCCCTCACGCAGCTGCCTGATACTCGTGTTACGTCAACACAGGGCTCTGACCTTTCACCATTCATTCATAGATTTCTTACTCTTACAATTGTCATTAGGTTATCGAATTATAATAAAGATAAGACAAGCCAGTGAACCAATTAAGCGTTTAAAACCTTTTTTATTTGAGTACTATTAATATGCAACGGTAAGTGCAATATCTTTGAAATTTTAATCCACTATTGCGATATTTTAAAACCTCCAAAGGACTCAACCCTTCCAAACCTACTAAGTGACCTTGCCGAAATCAATTTAAATTGAATGAATAACATCATGAATTGGAAATCTTAGAAGCGAATATTTCAGATAATGCAAAATGGCAAAATACGCTTTGCAATTTATTTTATCTATTCTATATAATCTAGGCTAATCGCTATTATACAATTTGAAAGGTGCATAAAAGTACATTGACATAAGTATACCATACGGCATCATTACCGTCTCCTACAGTAGATAGTAGAAGTCAAGAGGACATCAAAATGGGTAACTGAAAAATTCGTGCCATAAAAATAGACGTCAACACCAGAAACATTGCAGTCACGTGGCATAGGTTGCAGGTAGGGCGGAAGTAAAAAAATATTATAGGTAATTGATCTGCCCTCGACGGATGGTCCCCTAAATCGATCACCTAAAGTGATACACATAGTTACATTCAATAGCTATGCTATGCAATAATATTTTATTTTATTTTTGGTATTTTTAAGGTAGGGTATTGTAATTTTAAGGTAGAGCATGCCCCACAATGCCCCCCCTTAACTACGGCCCTGGCACATCCTCCTCCATATTACACATGATCTTTATTTTTGAAATTTAACTGAGGTATAATTTGATTAGTCTAGCTGTATAAAAGGTATATCATATCTTTTATTTAGCTAGAGTAATAAAAGGATTTAAGAATTTTTCATTATTTTGTTATAGTAAAAATTGAAAAATCCCTCGCTTTAGCCATCCTAAGTATAAGGGTGTGACGGTCAATCATTCGAACATGACGGAAGGAAAAAAATCGTCACGCGTTGCATGTATGACAAATAGGATATGGCTACGATATGGAAATGGGATATAGAACACGCGGGATCAACTCCAAGCCAACTTCATGAACAGGAAGACTCTTGATGGTGAACCTCTTCAACGGGAAGCCAAATCAACGCAAGTGAATCTGACTGCGGCCCGATAGTACAACCAAAAATGAGATCAAGTACATTATGTCCACCAAATGACGCATATTCCATTGAATATGAGGGATATCATTATGACAACCAAGCTCTGATCATACACCAGAGAACTTTCAACTTGAACCCCATATTGTATCCCCCCCCCCCCTTATGAACCCCTATGTAAATGCGTAGATGTGGATGATCACAACAATAGGTTCGTGGAAATTGTCCAGATGACGGGGTCTAAATTCTTTAAAATCCAACAGCTAAAAAAATTTAGAAAGATCTCGGACTCCACGCAACATCCCATGAAAGAAAGACGCATGATAGTCCTAGAGTTTTCTAGTGACGTGACAGATTGCGACAGTAAGCCAATTACACCAAAAGTATCAGTAACACCAAAAGTGTTAAGAATGCTATTAGTGGAAAAGGCGCTGTAAGATGCTTGCCAGGGAACTGTCGATCGAGCAAAGCCAGCTGACCAAACTGAAGACCGAGGATGGCCGAAACATATCTTCCAGGCTAAAGCTGATATACGTTTTTACGGCCACTTTTTTTAGAGTGCGGCAGTGTTATTCTCGGATAAGTGCCAAGGAAGTACTAATCTGAGAGTAACTTAGCTCTAAGCACTGAAGAAATAAAACCAGATCTTGTAGAAACAGGTAGACAGCCAATATTGGACATTCAGATTTCGTCAGCTACAAGTCATATACTGATCTCGAGTGCCGACTCTTACGAATAATCTCGACAACAGGTTCGATGAATTTCACTCTACCTCGAATTAGCCGGATTACAGAAAGCCTACTGTACCATAGACGATATACATATGCTGTGACAAGTTGTAAGGAAATCAAAAAGTGTTGCCAACCCCTATGGTTTCTGTGGACTATGAAAAAGCTTTTGATTAGTCTGAGACCTGTGCAATGCCAAAAAATATTAATTTAAAGTACAGGTCAACAATAACTGAATTGAACTTATTTTCATCGTTATACGCCTTACTTGTATCATTCACATTTTATCCTTTCACCCGCCTCGAAGCCAAAAACAAATTGCAAAATTGAAAACTACGAGGTGCTTGACAGTTGACACTGACGTATTATCATATTTTGATTATTCCAAATCTCATTTCATTTACTTCATTATGCTAAAGAATTCTGTATTGTGATAAATCAGAATATTATTTATTGGATATATTTACTGACCGACTACATTTTTGTAGTGTAGCAAAGGTAGTAGTAATTATCTGAATATTACGGATGCAGAACGGAACTGCCAAAATTTACAATAGTGTAAATTTTGGCAGTTCCGTTCTGCAAGCCAGTTCCGTTTCAATTGAAAATGTTAAAATTTACAATATATATATATATATATATATATATATATATATATATATATATATATATATATATATATATATATATATATATATATATATATATATATATATATATATATATATATATATATATATATATATATATATATATATATATATATATATATATATATATATATATATATATATATATATATATATATATATATATATATATATATGTAATATTATATATATTAACAATCATTAATGTTTACATCATAAAAAATTTCAGCATATCAGCTTGATCTTTTGTAGCAACATGTCACTATATACTGTACCTAAAGATTTACGAGGATTAAGAGCGTGCTTAGTATGTTCTCTAGTAAAGGTTTGTAAACATACAAACTCCTTATTATTACTATAACTAAATTATATATTAATCAGTCTTGCTTTTGCCTCTAGACTTTTGACCAATTTGAATATGATGGTTGCGACAATTGTGATGAATTCCTTAGAATGAAAAATAATAAAGATAATGTGTATGATTGCACTAGTAACAATTTTGATGGGTGAGAATAATTTATATAACACATTGTATAATTGAAATCAATCTGTAATACATTTTTAAACAATATTTTATATTACAGAATGATTGCTGTGATGAGCCCTGAAGATAGTTGGGTGTGCAAATGGCAAAGAATTAGTAAGTTATAAATATAAATAAAACTCCATTTTAAGTAAATTTCTTGGGTTTAAAATCACAACCAACAACTATTCATTTTCTTTATAAATTATATTCAAATATGTGTCTTGAAAAAATTAACATACAACAGGAAAACTGAACAATGTCTATATATAAAATTAATATATAAAAGTATGTGTATATATATTTATTTTGAAAAAAAATTCTTTAAAAAATAAAATTTTAAGACTAAGCATTGGTAATATAGCTTATTATTTAGAAGAAAATAATAGAAAGCACAAATTTAGTAGCAGACTAAATATATATAATAAAAATCATTTGCCAGTAAAAGCAGAGTTACATGTTATTTATATAATAAATTCTTTATTTGATGTCTAAGAAAAATAATACTCATAAAAGGAATAATTAAATTTATAGGTAGATTTTGTAAAGGAGTTTATGCCATTTCTGTGTCTGGTCGACTTCCTGCTGGAGTTATAAGAGAAATGAAGAGCCGTGGAATAGCTTACAGACCAAGAGATACCAGTCAAAGATAAGATTGTATTGTAATTTCATTAACTTTATTTAATTTCTAATAAAAATTTTGTGTTATTTCTGAGTAATAGTAACACAGTATTTGAATAAAGAAAAAAAAAATTATTTCAAATCAGATTTTTCATTTTTTATATACCTACATTACTATTTTTATGCTTATGTATTATTTTAATTCTTTCTTACCTAGATGTTATTTTACATCTAAGCAAAAAATCTTCAAGTAATACTTTCAAAAAAATTCTTACATGTAGTAATAAAATATTAAGATGTGGATGATAATTCAAATTACAATGTTAAGAATGATGTTTTTATAAGATAGGATAGTTTACAAAACAAAGATTTGAAAGTGTAACAGTTTATTCAATATTTTTCCAATAAAACTAATCTAAACTACAACATTAAATGCAATCTGACATATTGGATACTTTAACTAGATTTTTTATTATTAAACTTGAAAGTATAATATTTTATTAAAGTAATAAAAACTACAATACCTTTCACTAATTATAATGAAAACACGTTAATAAATAGAATATATACAAGTTGTACTAATTCTGTATAAATATTAATAATCTTAAATCATATTTATTTTCTATCATGTAGTCTAGAAACTGGAATAATAAGCAGTGTCTATTTATCATCAGTGATTGCAGGTTTTATATTTGTATTAGTAATGCCAATATTAAATATATTCCAAATTGTAATTGGGCTAAAAGCACAAAGAAGGCTGCATGTTGCTATCTGTCAACTGCTGGATTCAGGTGGAACTTTGAATTCATTATCAGTACCCAAAACATCTTTATCAATTTCTTTAAAATCAATATTTTGTTGCTTCATGGCTTTCTGAAATAGGAATTAAATTAATGTTCATCATAAAACAATACTTAAAATGATAAGAAATATTTCGAAACAAATACAGATTTCATAGCATATTCAAATAACATTTCGTCATACAATTTCTTATAATTTGTGAAATCTAGCAGGTGAAAAATATTGAACTGCACCAATAAGTAACGAGATTTTTATAAGCTCGAAACTGTTATAATTTTATTACCTTAACACATTCTTGATAAATTTTAAATATTCCAGCACACATCGAGTCATCATGATCTCCTTTTAAGAATCGATCCGAAAACCAGGAGTTAAAACAATCATCATATTTTTTTTTTAACTCTGTACATTCTTCTCCTATACTATTCATTATAAATCTTACTACTAATTATGTAACTCGTACAAAATCAATGAGTCGAAAATCGTAAATAAAATAATAGTAAAAATGCGATCATAAAAGTCGATAACCTATTTTGACAATTTATCTAAGAAATTGACAGTTCGCCAGGGCTACCAAATATAAAAAAATCAAATATAAAAATAGAAAAAATTGTTATCTTTATAGAAAAATAATATTCTTACGTTTTTGTCTCTGGAAGTATTAAAAATACATTTTAAAGACAAATAAATAAATTTATATTATTTTCAAATATGACGTATTTCTTTAATATTTGCTTTATGATCAAATAATTTGTAAAAAAGTAATTTGTATCTAATTAATATATTTTTAATTTTAATCTCGTTCAACGACCACTGAATGTAACTTAATCTTACAGTTGCTATTAGTAGTAATAGTAAATGTCATAATATTGCACTTTTAAAGAGGTTATACCAACATATGATAGTGTTGTGGTTTAATTATAAGCGTGTATATTAAATTATAGAAAATGAGTGACAATATCCTGAAGGATAGTCGGTTTGCAAAATATCTTAACGATCCTCGTTATAAACAAATTCCTAAACATGAGCGGAAAGTAAAGATTGATAAAAGATTTGAATCTATGTTTAACGATGAAAAATTTAAAGTTAAATATACGGTTGATAAACGCGGAAGGCCTATAAATGAGACATCAACAGAAAATTTACGGAGGTATTATGATTTGGATGAATCTAGCGACGATTCAGATACAGAAGTTGAAACTGAGACAGTTGCAGAGCAAAATCTTGAAACTAAAGATGAAGAAAGTCCTGGTCGTTTTGTTAAAAGAATCCCCAACATAGATGATGATAACGAAAAAGAAACAACTAATGAAACAAACAATTTTAAAAATGATAAATTAGTGCGTGGAAATCTGGATAAAAAAATCAAGAATAGATTATTAGACTTACAAATTGATTATGCTCGTGGCGAAGGTATTTTAAGTAAATAATAAATACTGATGAATTTCTAATACAGTTAAGAAGTATATTAGTTTAATTGTTTTAAATTATTTTAGGTACTATATTGACAGGATTCATCTAGTGATGAGGAAAGTAGTGAGGAAGAAGTAGATAGTGAATTAGAACATGAATGGGGTGAACTTGATGCTGATGCTGAGACCACAGATGAATCAACAAGAAGGTTATATTTAAAAGTTTATATCTATTCTTTTTATTTTGAAAAAAATATTTAAATTAAATTAATTTTAGAAACCAAATTTAGAGGCTATTTGGATGTTATCATAAAAGGATTTTGTGACTTTAAATTTAATTATATTTAAAACCACACTAGATGATACTAACATTATATTTATCATTATCTAACAATACAATTTTCTAATTTCTATTGTAATTTTAAAGTACTAGCTAGTTACTTTACTAATCTTAAAGTAAATTATTCAATAATAAATGTATTAAAATAAATTTAGTAAAATTTAGGTGTTCTGTATTATAGGATAGCAATCTGTAACATGGACTGGGACAACATTAAGGCAACAGATTTAATGGTACTACTTAGTTCATTTCTACCTCCAGGTGGGGTAATATATAATGTTACTGTGAGTATTATTACATAAATCTTTCAATATTAAGTAATATTATAAACATTTTATATATGTAGTGGAAGTTGTGAAGTTATAATTTGTGGTAAAGATCATAATCAAATTCTCTACAACTGTTATTATATTGTTTTAGATATTGAAAAAAATTAAAAAGAATTTATAATATAAGTCCACAATCATCTCTAAATTGAATATAATTTCAATTGGTTATAAAATTTGGCATATTAGGAAATTGAAATTCTTTTGGTACAATGTACATAAGCATGCTCACTCACTACATGTGAGAAGTTATATAGAACTTCAATTTATTTTATTATTTTCTTAATGTCCATTAAAAATATTTATGTTTGCTATCTTATATTTTGAATGGAGCTCTAAATATTATGGTCCCTTTTTTCATGCTTCACCTCATCCACTGTTTTTGACAACTTTACACTCCCAGGGTCCAATTTAATTTTTTTTATAAATTAGTAAACGCTACAATTTTGAAGGTTTGATTCCCACTTGGAGAAAATGAATTTCCCTATTTCCATTTTCTTCGCTCTGGAAACTAGGCAAAGCGCGGCGTTGGGTTCCGCCACTCAATACGCAATAAAGTAGGAACTAAGCAACAAAGTGTCTTAACACTAGGTTCATATGGTTGAAGCTAAAAAAAAAGAACAATGAGTTTTTTAGAGATTAAAAGTATTTAAAATATTAAAAAATATTATTTCAAATGTTCTCATATATTAAAAATCATTTGTGTTTAAGATTTATCCCTCTGAATATGGTTTAAAAAGAATACAAGAGGAAGAAATCAAAGGACCAATAGAGCTGACCGCAACAAAAGCTGATGATACACTTTCAGATGATGGTGGCAACGAGGAAGGTAATTGAAATATAGGCCAAAATAAAATATTATCCATTTAAACAGTTAGGATAAGTTTAAAGTTCCATCTACGAAAGTTTCATTTACATATATTTGATTCACTGCTTTTCTGATGTTTATATGAAATTTTAGTAACATATAAAAATTAATTAATAGTACCAGAACACAAACCCATGTTTAATAGGAAATGTTACATTACACACATTTCTAAAGTCATCTTTTTACTAACAACCACACTGGTACAAATTCATGCTGCTAATATTTTTATGTTTTTTAAAAAACATTTTTCTTCCCTTAGTAATATATAATATATTATATATTAAAGGTTCCTCGTATCATATGGAAAAACTACGGCGGTACCAGTTGAACAGATTGAAATACTACTATGCAGTAGTGGAATGCGACTCGGTCGCGACCGCAGACAAACTGTACAGTGAATGTGATGGTATGGAATACGAAAGTAGTGCTACCAAACTGGACATGAGGTTTATACCTGACGATGTTACATTTGATCAGGTAAATTAGCTTCTTAATTTAATTAATTTGCAATTTTTAAGTAAAAACGATAAAATTGTTTTTTACGCACTCTAACTCTATGAAGTCGTTGCTGCTAAATAATGAGCAGTCATTAAGTAAATATTGCAATGGCCGTTTAAAGTTGCTTAACCATTGTTAAAAAATAAATGAACCGTTCTAAATTTTATATCGACTTATTTTAACCGGATTAATTGCATCTGTTTGAGAAAATATTTAGACATTTAAACGGATTTATCCGAACACCAAAATAGACGCGATCAGTTCGTTTAAAATTGTTTTATTTAAAATAAATAAAAGCGAGAAAGCCTGAAACCTTAAGACTTTAATGTTGTTGTAAAAATTTTAAATTTAATTCACAATTTAAATTCCAGGAGCCTCGTGAAACTTGTAATAAACTACCAGATTTGACTAAATATAGACCGCGTTTGTTCACAACGACGGCGTTGCAGCAGGCCAAAGTAGATCTCACGTGGGACGCCACCAACCCTAACCGAGCTGAAGCTATAAAAAGTGCACTCGATGGCAAAATTGATGATTTGGATTTGAAAGAGTATCTTGCGTCAAGTAGCGAAGGTTAGGGATAATAATAAGTTTATACCTAATTCAGTTGTTGTCGTAGAGAAGCGGGCTGTTGGTTCCACTTCAACTGGGAAGAATAAATAATTTGTTTAATTTATTCCCCAAAAAAACCGTAAAAAGAGACTCTAAAACTAGATTCCAATGCGGTTTCTAGGTCGCTTCTGCCATTTATAGAATATTTATATATTAAAAACACTCAGTTTCTGAATACCTTAATACCTGAGTTAATTATATATTATCTGTATAATGCAACAGGTGGCTTGAATTAAAGCAAATTTTTATTCATCATGCTAGAAAAAAATACTTTGATGCTATATTCCTTTTCAATCAATAGTCCAGACCATGTTTTAGCAGAATATTTTAAATTTATTTCTTAATATTTGTAATTTGTTTACAGATGAAAGTGTGGAAGAACAAGAAGAGAAATCTGATAATGAAGAAGACGACCCTATACAAAAATATAAAATGTTACTTGAAGATATAGAGAAAAAAGAGCAAAAAAAAGAAAATAAAGACATGGAAATGGAAATAACATGGGGTCTAGGAGTCAAGGACAAAGCAGAGGAGTTGGTTAAAAAGAAGATTAATGAAGGTGATTGAATTGTTACATCTAAAGTTTATTTAGTTTATTATTTCTATTTTTTCTTTCAACTTCAGAATTTTAGAGATTTAACTAACGGAAAAATTATTATTCTTACGAGTATTCCCACGATAACCTTATTTAAATATTACTTTATGATTATTAATACTAATAATCCTTCTTATAATTTTACAGATGATAAAAATTTGACACCTTTCGAAAAGTTATTACAAAAGAAAAAGGAAAAGAAAAAGCAAAGAAAAATGAAAATGAAAGAACTTAAAGAAAATAAAGATGCTGAAAATGATTCTTCAGACGATATACCTTCAGATATTGATATGAACGACCCATATTTTGCGGAAGAGCTTAATAAACCAGAGTTTAGAAAGACCAACAAAAACGTATTAAAAACGAAAAGCAGTGACTGACTCAGAAGAAGATGACAAAAAGAAAGCAGAATTAGAATTACTCTTGGACGATGATGATGGCAGGGAGCATTTTAGCCTTAAAAAAATACAAGATGCCGAAAATATTTCAAAGAAGTCAAAGAGGAAAAGGAAACTCAAGGAAAAGATGAAAGAAGAAAAATCAACAATACCAGACTTCGAAATAAACGTGAACGATCAAAGATTTGCCGCATTGTTTGACTCGCACCACTTTAATATAGATCCTACAGATCCAAACTTCAAGAAAACTAAAAATATGGAAAGACTTATTCAAGAGAAATTAAAGAGAAGACCCTCTGATAAGGTTGCATGTGAGAATACACCAAAAAAATCAAAACAGGAAACTGAACTAAATGTTTTAGTTAAAAATCTTAAAAGAAAAACTAAGAACATAATTAATAAATAATTTATGAAAATAATGTTGTATTTTAAAATGTTCTTGACTTCATGCTTAATTCTGCATACAGCAGTTTATGCAGTGGCAAAGGACACCTAATACATGTACATACAATAACACAATAGCCATTGGGTAGAAACCAAAACACCTTTTGTAACATGTAATAAATCAATTAACTAACAATAACTCTACTATAAACCAATTTTATTTCAATTGCTTCACAATAATTACTTGCCCAACCGACTTGCCTTTACAAAAATATCACTGTTTGCCACAGGAATAGGTATTCCGTAGTATAAAGATATCTCATTATCCTCTGTTGGACTGGTAGAGCAACAGAATTTGAAAAAGAAGAATATTATTTTACCAAATGAATATAATTTATTCCTCTGGGAGATGATTGAACCCACAATCGTTGTTTGATCGCACGCTGTACTTTACGTCACAATGACCTCAAAACATAATTCATAACATAACTCAAAACATAATATGTAATGATAAAAGTCACACAATACAATTTTATTTCTATGCTCATATATTATATTTGCGTTAAATAATTTAGTGCTGGTCAAATTTCAATCGGCATATTAATTTTAAGCTTCTTTGCATATTTATTATATGATACAAACGTATTTTTCAAATATTTTTATAATATCATAAATAATAATAAAACAATCAAATATTGTCAATATTTAATATGTTTATGATTTTTTGTACATAATATTTGGTCCTTTAACGTTACGTTATAAAGCACTGATCGCGTTTATAATTTCTCTTCCTAACGCTGCCCCCAATGGTGGAGGTACGGCGTTTCCAATCTGTTAAACAAAAAAAATATTAAATATACCGAAGTTTAAAACACCATACTATATATACACATACAATTCTACGTTCTTGGGGTCTTGCAATGGTAAATGTTCTTTCTATACATGATAAGGACAGGGCACCTGTTAAATAGATTTAATTTTATGTGAACTCAATGTTTACGTTTAAATAGTGTTATTAAGGTGTGTAATTACAACCTGGCGGTGCTTGTCGAGCACGGAGCCCGCGAACAGGTAGGAGTCGCGGAAGCCCTGCGAGCGCGCGCACTCGCGCACCGACACCACGCGCGCCTGCTCGGGGTGCAGCACGCGGCCCTGCTTGCCCATCGGCTCGGGGTCCGTCACCGTGGTGCTGAAGTAGCCGTCCCATGCGATGCGCCCTGATAGGACAAAAGAGTGTGTACATGCTTCGTATGCAGTGTGTATTCCGTTATGCTAGAAACAGTAGAAAACTTAAAAATAGACTTAAATTTATAAGCAAACTACACTCCTGTGAAAGTGGAACAAACTGCATACCGTAGAGACCGGCCCAGTTGTTGTGTCGGTTGGCGGTGTGCGGCAGACACCACGGGATGAGCGTGTTCTCCTGCTTGTCGGCCGGCGAGCAAGCGCGTCCCGCCGCGCACGCGCACACGCCGCGCAGCGCGCCGCTGCTCGAGCGCCCGTTCTTGCGGTCCTCGTGGCGGTACTGCAGCACCTTGCAACGGGTGCCGTCCGCGAGCGGCACCGCCAAGTTGGGGAGGTCGCGCCAGTCGGCGCCGGGCGCGGCCTGGCACGCGCTCTATGCGCGCCTGGATGAGCGGCGCCATGTTCTTGCACACGTGGTCGCGCAGGCGCGCGTCGCCGCGGCCGCGCACCACGCGCTGGAAGTGCGTGGCGGGCGCGCTGCCGTAGTCCATGTCGGCGCGGCAGGCGCCGTTGGGCACGGGCGGCAGGTCGCCCATGGCGTCGCGCACGGTGACGGTGCGGCGCGGCGCCGACCGCTCCCATTGCGCGTCGGTGGCGAAGCGCTTCCCGTCGACGGTGGCCGTGAGCGCGCAGGCGCGGCGGCTGAACGCGTGCGTGGGGCGCGGGTAGGCGGGCAGCCGCCGGCCCGGCGCCGCCGCCAGGATGATGAGCCGGCGCCGAGTCTGTGGCACGCCGTAGTTGCCCGCCTGCAGGATGCCGAAGGTGCACTGGTAGCCCATGTCGAGCAGCGCCCGCAGCGTCAGCTTCAAAACCATCCCCTTCTTGAAGGCGACGAAGTTTCTCACGTTTTCGAGGATGAAGTACTTGGGACGGTAGTAGTCGCAGTAGGACAGATAGGAGGCGACGAGGGAGTTCTTGAAGTTGGAGTACTCCCTGGAGTTGAACCGGTTCATGCCGGAGAAGCCCTGGCAGGGCGGTCCGCCGCACAGCAGCTCGACCTCGCCGCGCGCGGGCAGGCGCAGGCCGGCGGCGGAGTGCGAGGCGCCGGCCAGCGCGTCGCGCAGCAGCGCGTTGCAGTCCTCGCGGAACACGGTGCAGGCGCGGTTGTTGAGCGCGTAGGCGTGCGCGGCCGCCTCCAGGCTCTCGACGGCCCAGCGGCACTCGGCGGCGCCGGCCTGGTGCAGGCCCTCGGACAGCCCGCCGCAACCGGCGAACACGTCTAGCGTTCGTAAGGGCCTGACTTTGACCTCTTCCACTTTATTCGACTCGACCGCTTTGCTAGATTTGCCTTTGCCTTTTCCTTTTCCCTTGTCCACGCGTCCCACCGCTTTAGCGTGTTGCGGGACGTCCTCGATCTGTCCGGAAGATTTATTAAACGCCGAACGGAAATATATTCTATTCGGATCTTTTTCGAGCCAATCGTAGGGATGGTCCTGTTGGGGAACGTTATCTACGTAGACCAAGTGGCACGGTCCCACGACGCTGGAAAACGAGACTTCCTTCAATTCTTCACTCCAATAAACGACGTTGAGATCTTCATTTTGAGGAAATCTATTTGTGGTGTTTTCTGGCCTATATAAAATATTAACTTTCAAGTATATGTCTTGAGGCGCGATAAGAGGGCCAGCTCCAGTCGCAGTGACTGCTGCAATGTAACCTACACAGAACGGCTCGCCTGTGTCTACATTAGAGCCTCGTAAATAATTATCACTTTTCCTATAATATTCTGGATATATATCTTCATCCACCTTTTCTAGTTTAATTTTTCCGTTATCATCTTTGTTATCAAAAACAATATTATTTTTAAGTTTGAATGTTCCCGGCTTGAGAAAGACTCCACAACCCTTTTTGTAGTCATGATCTCGCCACCTAACAGTCGCCCACTCGGTTCTATTGGCGTCCACAATGAATGACTTTTCTATAATTTTATTGAAAACTTTCGGAATGTCCCTCGCATCGCGTTTAGTTTTCCGCTCACACGAAGGACAAAACCTGTGCTGTCTCAACTGATTGGGGCACTCGGGATCAGTCGGCAAATCTTCGAACCGAGCAGTAAATCTTTCATAATATTTTTGATAGAAGTACGTTTTACCATCGTCTTCGAAGAATTCTTCGACCACTTCCTTGCCGCCTAACTGGAACCAATCTTTGGGCGGTTCCCTTCTCTCCACGCACGCCTTCCTCAATATCGACGACAGAGGAGCGCCGTGACAACATCTGTCACCGAGAAAGACCTCCCGCGGATCGCCGACCTCACCCAAAACCGTGTCGGAGGAACGTATAAAAACTTCCGCATGAAAATATCCCGACTTGGGGTTAATGATTTCCTTCCACATGTACGTGACTCTGGCGACCAGCGCCGGTATGTTGGGTTGGGAGGTCTCCACCATGACGTAGTCCCCGACGCGCAGCTCGGCGCCGTCGATCTCGACGCTCTCGTAGTACACTCTGGCGGCGTCGGCCTTGACGGGGTCGGCGGGCCAGCGGATGGCGCGGTGGGCGGCGGCGAGGTTGACGGGCACGGCGTCGTCGATGCGGGCGGGCGGCGCCTCGGGCCCCTCGGCCGCGTCGTCCTTCGTCGTCCAGGTCGTCGTCCTCCGCCTGCTGCACCGCCATGTTGGGGCACAGGCCGGCGCACGCACGCCTTCTTGGTACGCCCGTGGCCCCCGAACTTGGCCATGGCGCGGCACGCGTTGCACTGTCCGCAGTCCGGCAGTTGACAAGCCTCGCACACGCCGCACCTCTTCCTCCTGAGCACCAGCTCGTGGTTGGTCTTGTCCAATTGATTCGTGAAGAAACTTTCGAAAGTTTTTCTCACCAGCGGAGTGGTGGTCGCCTTCGTCCACGCTTTCTTATCGATTTTCTTGTAATCTATTTTTGCGCGAACTCGCCGCTTGCCGAATTTAATACCCATCAATTTGATAAGTTCTCTCATACATGGCAAGTGTAATCAGAGGCTCGCTGTCCTCGTCCGTCTCTAAGCTCACGACCTGATCACACACGAACTGTGCATGTTTGTGTAACATTTCCTCTGTCAATTTTACACCATCCAAGTCCAGTATAGAGTGTTCTCTCACTACTTCGAGCAGGTCTTCATAAGTGGGTTGAAGATAATGATACTCTTCTAAATATTCTACTACAACTTTACTGAGCCATATTTTTTCATACAAATTGTTCATAAGTGGTGTGTATTCTGTGCTTGGTTTGAGTAGATTATATTCACCAAATTCTGTAGACAGTGTTATACAATTTCTTGTTCCTCCATCGAAGCCATGTATAAACCTGAAACATGTGTTGTATAAACATAATTAGGTAATTATAACAACAAAAGACATATTTTTGCCTCAGTTTATTTTCAAGCATGTGTTTTTTGTGAGATAGTTAAACACAAGATGAGATGTTAAGCACAAGTTTTATTAAGATTAATTAAATTAATTAAAACATTTTGTTCCAGCCGTTTCAATTCATTAAGAAATGAATATCTAAGTTTGAATACTTTAAAACCACACACTAATCAATATGTTATAAACAAGAAACAATAAAAATAATATAGTTACCATTCTATGATAGGACCAACATCCTTTACAGGTATTGAGTCCTCGTCAATATCGGGTGACTCGGTACATATGGATTTTAGGTAACCTGACATATATATCCTTACATCACTCTCAATAAGTCCACCATCAATTGGACATAAGTGACCTTGCTCATCAAATATAGAAAACCCTGTTATGTTTGTTTGTGGTCTCTCCATTATGTCTCCTTCTTCACCTATATTAATTAAATATATGATTTAATAAATATAAAGTAAAAGTATATGTAAAATAAAATACAGTTGAATCTGGTTAATTCAAACCTATAACAATTCGAACTTCTCTGTAATTCAAAGTTACACAACAAGTTCCCTATAAAATCTCTTAATATTTGGAACTAAATAAATATATTTTCACGTACTCAATTTAAATTGATAAGATGGAATAATTGATCAGACAAGTACTTATACATGATGAAAAATCATCAATAAAACCATTAGTTGATATCAGTTGAGTGAGAGTGAGAGAGCATAATCGCATCAAAGTTATTTATTTATTGTTTTTAAACTATGCCTCATGGACATTATAATGTCTTATAAAAGGAAAGCTAGGGATAGTATACAATATTATATTATTATTAATGTTTACCTACACATTATGCAAAAATATCTGGGTCAGTTATATAAGCATGATGACATAGCTTTTACATAATTTATATTTTAATTTAATGTGGCTGAATGGTAAACAATTTTATAAAAAATATTTTTATATTTAAAATTGTCTTTTTTCTAATTTCTTTTTATTCTGATATTGTTCTACAGGATGGAGATATTTTTATCTCAGATTAACTAAATTATAGTAAAATTTGATCTGCGACAAATATAAATGAAAATAGTAATGATGAAGAGATGATACATTATTATTGCATAGTATTTAATAAATAATAAATTATCAACTCTTAATAATTCAAATATTTTTTCTTTTCTCTGGCTGTTTTGAACCATGTGACATTTCAAACATTCAATAATTTGTATAATGTTAAGAGTCCTTCGAGTTTCAAATTAACGAGTATGAGTAGTCGACTGTACTTATTTTTTAAAAAAATAAGAGTGGAATTATACAGTACAACAGAAGATGTATGTATGACTATCTCTGTATAGTACTTAATAATGCTGATACTTAATAATACGTAATAATTCCATCATGTTTATTTTCACATAACAAGCATGTTATGCATATTAACAGCAATATTAATGTAAGCAACTAAATTCTTACAAATCATCACATTTATTTAAAATAATTCTATACATAATAAATGAAAATTTACATACCAGAAGCAAGAACCAGTTTTTCATCAGTTAGTGCTACAAATTCTTCTATGGCATTTTGAGGATGCCCTTGATAATATAAAATATCAGAATTATTTAAAAATTGTCCACAAATATCACATTTTTCTAAATTTGGTACTTGATTTTTTACTTCCACTATTATTTAATAGCTCTTTAACATTCTTGTTGATTTCAAATTCATTATTATTCACAAAGCCTATTTTTTCACTGTTCTCTATAATATTTACATCATTATTATTTAAACTTTTATTGTTGAGAAGACAATCATCATGAAAAGGATTTCCATTCTGTTTTGGTTCTGATTCCTGGGACATAGTCTCACAGCATTCAACTTTATCAATTATATCTACTTTTTTTCTTTTCTAAAACAATATTAGCTTATAAATACCAAAGAAAATAAATGTTTACGCAAGTATGTATATTCAAAAAAAATATAGTAATTTATGTTAAATCTTACCATATTAACACTAAATTGATCTTCAGGACTTCTACTACGTTTAGTCGGAAACATATTATTAATCTTTAATTGATGATTTTTAACTGATGTGCGAGATCTAAAAATTAAATATCGAGTTACATTAAGTTTCAAAATTATAGTAGCTTCTTATTTTATAAATTATAATAAATGACAAATACGTACAAAGATAAAGGTACATTAATTTCGGAGCAACTAAATGCACTGACTTCAAGTTTGTGTTCTTGAATATTATTAGTTGAAGACGGCATAGCATATATTTTAAATTATTCTTTTTATTTTTATTAAATTACTCTTAAAAATATTTAATAAAGCATTATTAATATAAATTTCAATAAGCTTGTCAACAACATGTAATATTTAACTTCTTGCCAACTGTCAACAAGCAACTTGAACTAAAAGCGCGGGAAAATTCTATACTATTTAGAGATGTTCTCGCTTCTGTTCCGCTATGTGACATCGATACTTCGATGCTAAGAATCGACATCAGCAGAACAGAATTTATCTATTATTCAATAGACTAGATGCCTAATAATATTTAGTGCGTCAGATCTCATAAGTTATAATTGAATTTAAACTAAATGGGTAAATGTAGACAAATTTAGACATTATTGTCTGGCTGATGCAAAAATTTATAATATAATATATTACATGCTAGTTTGTTAAGATGGCAGAACGTCAGTATATAAACACACTAGGCCGAACGCAATGCAGTTCTGGGGTCGACGTTATATTGAAGTGAAAGGGGAGGGGACGAGTTTGTCCCGTCCAAAATAAAAATGAATATTATTGGTTGTTCAGAAGGAGACACATAGGACAGTCATGGGCCAGGGGGCTTCGTTGCGCCGAAGCGCGGATGTGCCGTGATGTAAGAGGGGCCGCGTTGCATGTTACGGCCACGACGACGAGTGTTGTAGACTGAGGTGTGTAAACTTTCGTTGTAATTAAGGTTGGCTACAGCAATTAGGTCATCGGGATCTACAAAAACTCTACAAGGGCGTCCAAGTAGCTTATGTGTATAGAGAGCGTACTTAAACGCTTGGTCAAGGGATTGGGGGATTTGAATGAGAGCATGCGCGCTCGTATTAGCGTTTTGCTACCTTTGCTGAAATCATTATCGAGGTCCACATTACGAACGTACTAAGGGCATCCGGATGCTATTCTAAAAAAAATATTTTGAACTCTCTGAAAGAGATCTACGTTAGTGTGTGCGAACACTATATGCACCAGGCATGTCATGATGGAACGGATGCAAGTTTTGTACAATGTCAGTTTGTTGCGACGTGACATTTTACTCGTGACGTGAAAACGATCATTTGTTCCCACGTGCTTAATGTGGGTTCGGAAAGAGAATCACGAAACTAAAATGACGTAAGTATTTAACGGTTTTCCCAGAGGATCAGTCTTTTGCAGATGAATGGTAAAGGTAAAGGTAGTCTCGTAACCTTTACGCGGAAAGATGTTTTCAATCACCCAGGGCATCGGCCACAAGTTACAGTCTTTCGGCTAAGATCCAAGCAGAGCGGCCCGTGGTGTAGAGCGCGGTGTCGTGGGCATACATCGCAAGCTCTACTTTCGGAAGACGCGGAATATTGCTAGTGTACAGATCGTGTAAAGGGGAGAGAGAGTGGAGGCTTGCGAGAGGGTACCATCTATACCGTAACGGAACGTGCGATACAACAGTTAACTCTCGTCATGCATAAGAGAGTCTGAGAGTGCTATATGGCGGAGCTTAAAAAGCATGCCGTTGTGCCAGAAGATGTCGAAGGCTTTAGCGATATCTTAAAATGTGGTAGTCATGTCGCTGTGGATTGAACTGAGGACGTGGTATTTTGCGATGTGCTCGGTGAGCCCGATGAGTGACATGAATAAAGACACGAATTGAATCGGGATTAAGGTCAAGGATAGCACTTTACTATTCTATAAATAATTTTTTTTTAAATTAAATGTATATTAATTACACATCCATACGACAAAGTTAAAATAATTATTAAAATAGACAATAGATGCCATATTCAACGGTTACGCTTACTTATATATGTATCTCAAATTGATTATTATAAATATTATATTAATTCATAGAGGACCATCGTGGTGCAGAGGCGTAAGCGTCTGTCTGTAAACGCGACGGTTTGCGGGTTCGATTCCCACTCGGAGAAGATGGATGGAGATTCTATTTTCATCTTCTTCGCTCTGGAAAAATAGCGCGATGTTTAGTTCCGCCACTCAACACGCAATGCCTCGAAAAAAGGCGAAAGAAAGCGAGGACGGAGAAGGCAGGGACTAAGCAACGGAGCGTCTTAACACTAGGTTCCACGGTTCTTGCGGTCCCCTCTGCCTTACCTTGCAATATGCGGGGTAAAAGCGTGAAGGCAAAAAAAAAATTAATACATATTATATATTTCAGGAAAAATAAATGAAAATTTTTATATATGTATATTTAAATATTAAATGAAATATGAATTTTAGTATAAAAATTATATAAACTCAAATTTTTGATAATCTAGTTTATAGTTAACATTTGACACTTTTAATGTCAAAACTCTATTTTGATCAGCGATGTCATTTTGAAAAGTAGAAGATTTAACATTCTAGATTCCAGATTAGTTCAATAATTTAAATTGGTAGAACAAAAAATGATTAGGTCTTTTATTAGTCAATACATAATTCCAAAAAAAAGCTATCGCGCTTTTTCTATCAATCATTTACCAGACTATTGATATAGATTATTACTGTAATAAAAGAAACACATTAGAAATAGAGAAGAACATAAATAACAGAAAAGGGATAGGAGATATAAATAAAGTACAAAAAATATTTGATTTATTTAAAAATACATCAAGTAATGATATTTCTTATCATGAAATTAAAAGTGATTTATACCAATGAACTCTTAAATTTGCCTAATAAAAGCCATCCAGTTGTTGAATCTTATAAAGAAACCCCTAAGGTTGTTCATGAAATAAATGAGATAAGAAAATTCGTCAATTATGAACCTTTAGAATTCAGTGAAATAACTAAACATTTAAATTTAATGAGAACTGATAAATTAGGATATACTTGTGGCACCAAAAGCTATTATTATTTACATGAATTAGCAGAATTAGAAGAAGCTTTAATAAAATACACAGTTTCGGTTCTACTGAAAAAGAACTTTAATTTAATATCAGTACCAGATATTGTATCTAGTAATACTTTAAGGAGCTGTGGCATGATGATAAATAATGATCGTACCCAAGTATGTTATAATTTTGTTCATTTTATTGTTATTATGGGTGCCTTTATGTTTTTAAATTAACATAATTTTTGTTTATAGATTTACTCATTAGATCCAACTTATCATGGACCTGATTTATATTTATCTGGTACAGCCGAGATGTCCCTTGCTGGCCTATTGGCTAATACAATTCATTTAAAAGAAAATTTACCATTGAAATTGGCTGCAATGAGTAGATGTTTTAGAGCTGAAACTTCCAATGTTGTTGAAGAAAGAGGGACATACAGGTATATATAGTGAAATATTTAAAAAGAAATGTTGTCTCACAATATTGTAAAGTATTGATATTAGTCTATGTACTTTCTTGTAGAGTTCATCAATTTACAAAAGTTGAAATGTTTATTGTGTCTTTACCTGAACATTCTGATCAAATGCTGGAATATATCAGAGAGATACAAGAAGAGCTGTTTACACCATTAGGCTTCCATATGAAAGTTTTGGATATGCCAGCACATGAACTTGGAGCTCCAGCATATAGGTAAATTGAAATATATTTCATAATCACTTAAATATTTTGCCTATAAGTACAAAAAGATACTTAGTAGTATTTAAACTTAAATAATGAACACAAAATAATAATATTTCCTTATTTATTAAATTCCTTATTTATCTATCTGTCTGCAAGAATATTTTGAGAAATCCTCTATTTAAAGTTTTACTTGTACTTTCAAAAAAAAATCCTCCCTTTGAAAAAGTAAAATTTGACCGTTTCCAATTTTGCACAGTAATTTTGATTGGTAACTAAATAACATCATCAAACTTTCTAGTGTTTAATTAAAATAGTTATATATATTGTACATGACATAAGTTAAAGAAATGACTTTTTGAATTTTGAGAAAAAGAAATTTACCCAATTTAATATAATGTTAGTTTGTAAATTTTGTTTAAAAAAATATATTTCATTTTAAGAAAATATGATATTGAAGCTTGGATGCCTGGACGAAATAACTATGGTGAAATTTCCAGTTGTAGTAATTGTACTGATTATCAATCTAGAAGACTCCACATTAAGTATATTGATAATAATAAAGAAAACTATGTGCATACACTTAATGGCACTGCATGCGCAATACCAAGGATGCTTATTACTTTACTAGAATCCCACCAAGATCCAAAAGGAAAAATTCACATTCCACCTGTGCTTCAATCATTTATGAATGGCAAAAAAACTATTGGAAAAAATATGAATGTACCTTCTTTGAAACTCTTGAAGTCTTTGAAGAAATGAATAGTTAATAGATATTATTAAAATGTTATTACTTTGAAGTCAGTGTTATATTTTTATATTAACTAAAGCCTATTGTTATTTTTAAGATACTATTTGTTGACCACTGTTTGACCTGTTTGTGTATTTTAATAAATACATAATATTTATAGTTTTAAGAATATTATATAAAAAAATATTTATGTAAAAAAAATGTACAGGTAAAATTTGCTTCTAATAATATTTATACTGTCTAAATCAGTGATTCTCAGCCTTTTTTGTTTGGTTTTGTACTTAGAAGTGGCAAGTGTGCGCCAACTTGAGACATATTCCTATTGCTATGTATGCCGCTTCATCATAAATTGACTGGATCTCTTTTAAACATGCATTCTACAACTGTGTAATGATATCTCTTTTTCACCGTACATTCTCCTTTCTGTGTTCTCCATTCAACGTGACATTGGCAAAGTGAACTTTGCTCAACTGAGATGCTTGAAACACCAAAATTAAAGAGAAGAAGAAAAAGATATAATTTGGCATGAAGAAAAAACAGACAATTAAATTATTCATTTTCTTTTGGATTTAAATATATTCATGTTAAAAAATATTTTTCTTTTTAAATGATATAATTTAATAATATTAACATTATTATATATTTGCAAAATTTGGCGGCACACTTGAAATTTGGCAGCATACAAAAGTGCTGCAGCACATTGGTTGAGATCACTGATCACTGATCTGAATGTACATGTAATAAAATATTGTGTGTACCCGAGTATGCTCATGAGATGTAATGCAACAAGCCTAATTCAAAATAATAAAAATATGATGTTTAAGTATTTACTTTTATTTACTTCCAAGCTGTATAGTCACTGTGTTATTGGACTTTAATGTGAATTTAAATTTTTAAAGACAGGCTTTCTTTAAAAACCTCTTGGTGTTATTAATACCCACTTAATCACAATTTTGAACATTAATAAAATAAAATAGTTCTCAACTTATTGTTTATTCTGTTGTATTACTTATTTTTTGATATTTTTTTAATTTTTGCTTTAAATGAGTTTATGTCAATAGTAGGCACTTCTGATGGATTTGACTGTTTGGTTAGTTTTTCTTGAGGTGGAATAAAGTCTTTTTTACGTTGTTCTTGTTTTGCTTTCTTAGCTTGAACTTGTTGTTCTTCCTTCTCATTTCTACGCTTAGCTTTCTTTTGTTCATCTTTAAGGAAATATTCACCAGTAGCTAGTTCTTTATCGATTTTACTTTCTGGCTGTGGTGGGGGGAATGGTGTGTAAGGTTTCTTTTTAGTTTTATTTTTAGGTTGCTTTCTTGGAACATTTTTACTTTTAAATTTAGGTAGAAAACGATCCCAACTTTCATTTTTAAGTTTAGGATCTTTCATTAACTCTCTCTTTATCATGAGGCTTTTAATGTTGTACATTGGGTGGATATTTTTCATTGTATCTTCAATAATACGCCTTACTTGAACCAGTCCTTTGTATGGTCCCACTGCCGAAACTGTATTACCTTGTACAAGCACATAGCACTCTGTTAATAGTTCAATAGATTTTAATGTTACCCCATTTGGACCTATTAGTCGTTGCCGACGTTTTAAAAATGTTTCTTTTTTACTTACAAATGAATTTATTTTTATAATATCACAACCTATTTCGTCTTCTAAGACTCTGACAGCTTGTTCAAAAGGAACACTTCTTGATAGAAGTTTCATGAAATCTCGAGCCTTAATAATAATATAGGGATCCCACGTTTTTCTTGTTGTCTTCACTGTCAAACTTCCTTCTATTAAATCAAGTTCAGCTATGATTTGATGTTCTTTTAAAACTTTTTGAACCAAAGGCCAACATTCTTTTAAATATTGTTCACGATACTTCGGAAATAAAGTAGCGAATTTACTTTCTTCTAATAAACCATGTGGATTATCATCTTGGGTAAATTTAGGAATTTTCATAGCCCACGCATTATCTACTGGCTCTTTTTCCCTATCATTAGATAAATTATCTGATTCCTCCATTTAAGTTATTTTTTCGATTTCCTGAATGCTTAGGTTAAAATGCACCTTTTTGCAAATAATAAGCAGCACATGAACAATGTCAATTGTCAATCGTTACGATGGCATTGACAAATGACATTGACATGTTTTCTTTTTGCTCAACTACGCGAAGCGAGCGGAATGAGGAACTGAAATGAATCATAGTGAATTATTTCTAATGTTAATTATATACCAATTAATCAAAAATTACTTATAGAATGTTTTGTAAATTTAACAGAAGGGGGATTCAAACCTGCATTTTATTGAAATAGTTCCATAGTGGTCTAAGCCATGTTACCTCCCTAAGACTGTCGAATTTTTTAAGCTAATAATAATTGTTAGCTTAAAAAAACTATTATTATTATAACAGTAACTAATTTTTTGAGCATCAAATATAGTTTTACATAAGCTTCATTCATTCATTTATTCATTCAAAGACTAGCTTAACAATATCCAAGCCTGTTTGTGCAGCAGCGAAAATAAATGCAGTATCATCTGTCTACGGGATTTGCAAAGGAAGACATACGATTTGATGATAATGCGACACGGTTTTTAGGTTCGATCCCCAGTCGGAGAAGATGGATTTATCTATTTCCATTTTCTTCGCTCTGGCAAACTAGGCAAAGCGCGGCGTTGAGTTCCGCCACTCAACACGGATTGCCTCGAAAAAGGCGGAAAGTGGGGACGGAGAAAGCAGGGACTGAGCAACGGAATGTCTTAACACTGGGTTCCCACAGTCCCTGCAGTTCCCTCTGCCTACCCTGCCTTGTGCGGGAAAAAGCGTGAAGCTAAAAAAAAAGAATAGTGGAGGACCTGCTCCACACTCAATAGGAAAACTATCATGATCTAATGCGATCTCCGACGAATATATTGAGACTTCTGTGTCATCGTAACTTATTATTATCAGCCAGGCAGTTAATATTTTCTTGAATTTATAGGAACTTATCGGATTACTTTTACTGTTTGTTTATTTATTACATAAATTTTATTTCTTGGCCAGACTTTACGTTATAAATTGTCGAAGTATTTAAAAAGCCTCGTCAGAATCTAAAATTGCTTACAATAGTACCTATCTCATTGATTTAAATAGTAGTATCCATTGAAAGTCAATATGAGGAATCTCAAGTCGAAGTTTATTTGGCTCCTATACATTTTAGGCACTTAATCAAAAGAATCTCTAAAATGCACGCAAGCAACTTTGTTTGTCACGATCATAATTGTTGCGATGTTGTCATGTATCTAGTATCTACTATCTATAGCGATTTTTCTTCTGACTTTCGATGTTAACGCGTTTTGTTTATTTTCATCGCCGTTTATTCTTAGTAAGTCTATAAGAATAAAGTACAATATTAACTAGGCATCGAGGCGACACGACGTTTCGGGCATTGGCAGAGTCATATTAGAAGAGTATATGCTTTTAGCTTTGTGCAGCCCGAAGAAGCGTCGTAGGTACAACAAATAGGAAGTCCCAAGTGCGTCATGATGCAGACGTTTAAAAAATTTTGGTAAATCTTATTTCTTTCATCGGCTATATCACGTAAAGTAAATTATATAATATAATTATAAATTAAAGTATGAACTAAACTCTAAGCATTGCCAGGTGTTGCTATTTCATTACAAAAAATATTAACTTATTTTTTCTTTACATATTTTTGATGTAATATAGATTTAAATATGTAATAATGATTAATATTTTTTGGGTAGCTTGAATACATTTAGTACAAAATACTGGAAAAAGACTATTTATTATAAAATGATTATATTACAAAACACAAATTATAAGGTTACCCTTAACAAAAAATACAAACATAAGTGACAAAGAAAAGTAAACAATTTAAATATTTCTTAAGAAAAGAAAAGAAAAAATGGTATGGTAATGGTGCACTAACTAAATAAAGTGAATTTACTTTAAAAATAATTTAAATATATCTAAAAATATAAAACGAATAATAAAAAATAAACATGATGTAAGAAACATTCACTTTAAAAACAATTCAATTATATCTTAATATATAAAACAAATAGTAAAAGATACACATGATTTAAGTAGCATATATTATATCTTGAAGTAATTCTGTAATTAAAAGTCATTGTGATTTTACAACAAGTCATCTAAATTAAAGTTTGCCATATTATTGGCCTCTTGCGACCAAGCAGCATAACGTGAATTATCAAGTTCTGGCGCATGTTCATTGTTTGAAAGTAATGTGTGGTTTTGGCCTCCGATAGAAGCCTTACATTCTATACACTTGGACACTTCCATTGCGCCTCCACACTCACCTATGTTATAAAAGTGACCATTAGGACACTTATACCATGATCCTGCTTTAGCACCTATGGCTCTAACGACTAAATCTTGTTCCTGTTTAGTTATTGTAACTAAAACTTTGAGAGTTTTTTGTAGTTTTTTCAGTGCATCTAAAGCAATATCTTCATTAAATTCATTAAAACCCAAAATTGCTTTTTTTGCATCATTTGTTTCTTTTAAGCCAGAAAATGACATGTCATGTGCGTTCGGATATTGGTGAAGCATTTTTGACAGAAGCACAATCGAGTTCATGCGTTTTATTTCATTTGTGATGTCCTTTTGCTGCTGTTCACTTATTTTTAATATGTTAGTGATTAGAACGTTGCAAATAATAGAGTTTTCTTCTATGATATTATCACGCAAAAGTGTCAAATTTGCGGATTTAAATTTATTATAAACTTTGGACAATAATTCAAGAATCTCAATATGCATCAAAAACATGTTTAGTTGCAATAAAGATTGTTTCTTTTTTATGAAAAACATCAATTTTGTAACAATGGTCTTAAAAACACCGAAAGCTAAATCTGAAACAAAAGCAGTCATTCAAAACATATATTTTTATATATTTTCCGTTAATTATTATAAAATATATGCTTATTAAAGATAATAAATATATCTCAAACACATGGGATATTACTCATTTAGTAATGAGTATCACATTAGTAAATATATTTGTCAATCATGTATGTATGTGTAGAGGACGCAAACTATAAACGCGACGGTTTAAGGGTTTAATTCCTACTCGAAGAAGATGGATTTTTCTATTTCCATTTTCTTCGCTCTGGAAACTAGACAAAGCGCGGCCATTCAACACGCAATGCCTCGAAAATAGGCGGAAAGCGGGGACGGAGAAAGCAGGGACTAAGCAACGGAGTGTCTTAGCACTAGGTTCATATGGTTCATATGGTTCCTGCAGTTCCTTCTGCCTAGCCTGCAATATACGGGATACGAGTGTGAAGTTAAAAATATATATATGTATGTATGTATGTATGTCAAGAAAAAGTTAAAGGGTAAGAGTTGTAGTGACTTAAGTCGACATAATAAATACACAATATATCTTTATTTTATATATTACCTTTGTAAATTGCTGTTTGACACATTGTTGATAGTTTTCCCACTAAATTCAATTTTGCTTGCTTTATTTGTGTATTTGTTCCGTATACGCGTCGCTTAATAGGATTTATTTCAGTTTTCATCTGATGATTAACTTTATCCTTGAAGCGATTTGTATTTATTATAGGTTTGCGACAAATCGGACATGCTGGGAGTGCAATAGCTTCGTTCTTACTATTCATTACATTTTCAATAGTTTCGAATTCCATCACGTGACCACAGTCTTCCAGTATGATAAATCTGAAATTACATATTCGAAGAAAGAAATTGAAAAATAACTTGAGAAAGGCTGGATTAGATTTTTATTGATAAGAATAATATAGTTATGGAAGTGAACTAGTTAAAATATGACTATAGAAATATAAATTATGTGAATCATTGAACATTTCATGAATTTTTTGAAATTACCAGTTGGACTGGTACCACAATCCCTGTTGAATCTGTCATCATGACGTGACGTTGTTCAATATAGAAGATAAAGCAGGCTGTAGGTCTACATATTAGCTACTTTTTATTATGATATATTCGGATTTTCGTGGGATCCGGATTAACGCGGACAACACAATTTATTACTGTTATATTATTACTAACGGATGCCAGGTTAATAGGTAAGGCTTGCTAAGTATTGTATATTTTTTAACATTTAGATTAAACATGCTTGATAATAATCTGGTGTAGTTAGTTCTTTATATTAAGACACAATATGTTAAGATTGATATAGATAACAAATAATCTGATCTAATGATCAGATTATTTGTTATTATTGGTTTTATCTAATTATTTCTAATCGTTTCTCGGTAAAATCATAAGATGGTCAATTGAACGACGAAGCCAAAAACTAGAGCTTTTACAAATGTTTAGGATTTTGGAGCACAATTTTATTTTAAATGCAAACAAACGAAGTAGTTGTTGTTTTAAATGTAAACAAACAAAGTCGACAAAGGACAACAAACAAAGGATTCAATCTATTAAACTGAGTCGAATAATAATAAAATAGATTTTATCGTTCTATAATCTGTGGTTCAAAAACTGAATGGAAAATTTAGTATAAGACGGCTAAGAGACATACATGGCATCGTCATCGAACTGGTCGCCAAGAAAATCTATGGGGAACTGTTCAGGGCGGCAGAGCTTGCAGATGTCGGGGCAGGGCTCGCCGCAAAGGCCGCGGCAGGCGTGTCCGCAGGGCAGGCGCGCGGGGCAGCGCTGCTGGCACGCCGCCACCGAACACGCGTCGCCGCACAGACGCTTGCAGCGCGCGTGCACGCACCGCCGGCTGCACCTCTCCTGTATATGACAGTTGACAGTCAGACGCCGTGGACAAGCACCGGTTCTTATTTCGCGTACCGTACAAACCGTACGGTTTCAGGGTTCGATTCCCACTCGGAGAAGATGGATTTTTTTTATTTCCATTTTCTTCGCTCTGGAAACTTGCGTTGAGTTCCATCACTCAACATGCAATGCCTCGAAAAAAGGTGGAGAGCGGGGACAGACAAAGCAGGGCCTCTAAGCAACGAAGTGTCTTAACATTAGGTTCATATAGCTCCTGCAGTTACCTCTGCCTACCTTGCAATATGCGGGATAAAAGCGTGAAGCTATATAAAATATAGTAGTGACGAGAACTCAAGTTGGTGAATTTACTTTACAAGGCACACACGGTTCGCCGCAGGTACGTGGGCAGCGCGAGTGAGCGCATTTTACTTCACACTTTTTATTGCACGGCGGGCACACCTGACTGCATGGCTCCTCGCATCGGTAAACAAAATAAACACGGCTTACAATACGACGATATTAACGCATCAAAAACGAGAATATAAGATGAATGCTACTTTTAGCAACAGCTTATACGTTTTAAATGTGTTTTATATAATTTTCTTCTTTAATTTATATTACTTAAGAAATAAATAAATATATTAGGCAGACTGGCGTGATGTACACGTGATGAACACGATAGTGGGTTCGATACCAGTTAAGTGAATGAATTATTTCAATTGCTTTGCCCAGTCATATAGCTGAAGCATGGCTTTAAGTTCCGCCATTCAACACTTAACCATTACTATGTTAGAAAGTACACCTAAATAAAATAATAATATGAAATATTAGAATGTATAAATAAAATAATATAATTCAGTAAAATCACTCGTGGCCGCAGATTGGCACGTGCAGGCGGCCGCGCAGGCAGCGGGCGCAGTCGCCGGAACACGCGTGGCCGCACGCCAGCTGCGTGTTGCACGGCTCTCTGCAGTACTGCATCAGCGACGCCGACTCCAACGTACCTTTATATATTATAATGACAACAATATAATGTTGTGATTTGTTATTTTATCACTTAATTGTACTGTAATTTATCGATATTTTATTATTATTTGTATAAAGAAATAAGATATTGTCTTGAATGTCACTCGTTATTTGTCTATCAATTAATTTTAACATTTGTAATATCCGATGTTATAATAATTTATTAATTGTTATAATTGATTATATATTTTATTATGGAATTGTATTTCGAAAATTAAATTATAATAGTGTAGTTGGCAACATTAAATTGTATCGGAAGTGGTCAACTGTGTGGGGGTATAAATGAACTAGTATAAATATTTGATCGACCATTCTTGGGAAGAACATTCTGAAGAGAACTTTAAGCAGTCATGCTGTACCTTTTGGTATCTGAATTGTACTCAGTATTAATAAATGTAATTGAAGAAGGAACCTGGTTTGTTTCATTACATATCAGAAGTGTAAAGTTCACGCGCCCTGGAGAGGAGAAATTTATGTAAGTAACAGAAATGAAAATATTTTATTTTGGTTCTTTATTTTCGAAGACTAATTGTCGTATGAAAGAATTATCAACCTGATAATGTGGTTTAACATCGTGAGTTTATTTTTCGTATAGTGAATAAGTACCCTCCATGCAAGTTTTGTTGTATGACGGTAGAAAAATATTTCTGATACGCATGTACGTTACTACTATATGAAACGTTGGAACTATATGAAACAGGAATTTAGTCCTATAATAATAGTTATTTATGATGAATATGCGAGTTCATTTAAGTATTGTGAATTTTGTATATTTAGCTCGAATTATAGATTTATTAATGCGATCTAGTACCATGCAGGTGTATTGAATTATAGATTTGTGAATGCGATCTACCCCCAAGTAGGTGTATTAAATTATAGATTTATGAATGCGATATACCACCGTGTAGGTGGCTTGAATTATAGATTGAATTGTTGAATTATAGATTGAATTGTTGAATTATATATTGAATTGTTGAATTATATATTGAATTGTTGAATTATATATTGAAATGTTGAATTATATATTGAATTGTTGAATTATATATTGAATTGTTGAATTATATATTGAATTGTTGAATTATATATTGAATTGTTGAATTATATATTGAATTGTTGAATTATAGATTGAATTGTTGAATTATAGATTGAATTGTTGAATTATAGATTGAATTGTTGAATTGTATATTGAATTGTTGAATTGTATATTGAATTGTTGAATTGTATATTGAATTGTTGAATTGTATATTGAATTGTTGAATTGTATATTGAATTGTTGAATTATAGATTGAATTGTTGAATTATAGATTGAATTGTTGAATTATAGATTGAATTGAATTGAAATTGGCTTGAACTATGTAATTGTGATCTACCACCAGGTAGGTGGCTTGAATTGTAGAATTGTGATGTACCACCAGGAAGGTGGCTTGAATTGTAGAATTGTGATCTACCACCAGGAAGGTGGCTTGAATTGTAGAATTGTGATCTACCACCAGGAAGGTGGCTTGAATTGTAGAATTGTGATCTACCACCAGGAAGGTGGCTTGAATTGTAGAATTGTGATCTACCACCAGGAAGGTGGCTTGAATTGTAGAATTGTGATCTACCACCAGGAAGGTGGCTTGAATAATAGATGTTTGAAATGATCTACCACCATGTAGGTGGCTTGAATTATGTAAATGTGAGTTTGAATGTGACGTAATTGACTTGACTTGAAAAATATGTAAGTGGCTTGAGATTAGTGATGTAACGAATGTAATTTTTTAAACATTCATGAATATGAATGGGGATATATGCTATCGATATTCGCAAATGCTACAATACGAATATTCAGTTTTGTAAATGATTATATAATATTGAAAACCTAAGTAATAACTGATAAGACTTTTTTTTCAGAAGCGAGAATTTGTTTGTTTGTTTATAGTGCAAAATAGAAATTGTTTCATAAGAAACAATGAAGGCTGATAATGTAATTTCGAGGTTAAGTTAATATTTTTTTTTTTTAAAAAGAAACACAAAAAGTAAATAGATTTCGATTTAATAACGTATTGTCGTCAAATTTTAATTTTTCTGACAATAACTCGCAGAAAATTTTGAGAATGTGAGAGAATACCAATATGTAAAAATGCGCGAATGGAAATATTGGTTACATCACTACTTGAGATACAGACTTGCGTGAGGAACAGCCATATTGGTAATTATTGCAACCATGTAGTGTGAGATACAACCATGAAAGTGGTTTGAGATAACAGACATGAGGTTGCGTATTACATAGTCTCTTAGTAAGAATATTGAAGAACGTAAAAGAAATATTGTTGTGCTAGACCTATATGAATGAGCTAAGCTTATAGATTTGTTATGTTGGTCATATAGCTGAACTCAAGTTATCAATTGCAGTAAGATAATTCAGCTATACAGCTGTAACGCAGTTAGTCAAACAGTAACTTTGGAATTACGAATAATTTCATGTTAACTAAGATTTTTCTAAAGCCGTTTTAGTATTTATAATCAAATTACGTGCGATTTTTTGAAATGAAACGGTAATAGATGCTTGATACGTTGATGTGAAATAGCTTAAGCTAAGCTTAATACTAGTATACATATGGTTTAAAGACTTGTTTAAAGATATTTATTTCTCAAAAAGACAATATGGTAATTTACATGAGAACATAATCTAGTTTGTTAATAACTATAATTTTACAATCACTCGTTATATTCGCATAATATTCGTTTTTTACCTACTAGAATAAACAAAAAAAGGAAAATAACATGAATAATACAATAATTCAAAGGTTTGATTTGAAAAAAGTACAAAGTTTTATAAAATAAAAATAGAGGCGGGTAGGATGAATATTTTGCCAGTAAAGTTGTAGTCACAATGAGATATTTATTTAAATATTTTAATAGTATTATAAATATTTGGAATAATTTCTAAAAATATGTTTCCTTAATTTTGACTTAAAAACATTGTACGAGCTTACATTTCTTATGTCGGTGGGTAGTTACATACATACATTGTGCTCCGTCGTATGTTACATTTTTCATAGCAAATTTTGTTCGAACTTTCGGTATGACCAGCAAGCTCCCCCGGTGTGTACTTCGTTTGTATATTTGTGAGTTTTGCTAAAACATTTGTGTAAAAGTTATAAGTATTGTAAGCGTGGAGTTGTTTTATATTTATTATTCCTAGTTCAGTATATATAGTCTTTGTTGAAGTAAGGTGGTGATAATGAAATAATAATTTTACTAATTTATTCTGTTTAACTTGTCAAGTAAGTCACGCAGTTTTGTTTTGGGCACATTTCCCCAAATCTCGATTAGGTAGTTTAGGTGTGATTTTACTACCAAATTATAGATATTGTATTTTAATTTCTTGAGGATACACTGGAAGATATTACGTAGCGAATCCACAATGGATGAAAGTTTTTTTTGATGTGTTCAATTTGGTATGTCTACGAGAGATGAATGTCTGACCTCAGACCCAGTTATTTTTTATTAGAAGTTTGTTCGATAATCACATTAACTACTAGTGGGTTATGAGATGAAATATTTTTAATTTTTTTGTTTAAATATTACATAGCACGTTTTTGCGGTGTTAATTGTCAGTAAGTACAATTAAACCACTCAGTTAAGGTATTCAAATCTTTTGAGCTTGTGCTACATCTGTATCTTTAAGACAAGTTTAAAATTTATAAAGGATTGTGAAGCTTCGTAAAATAGTTTTTCAGGTGACGAGAAAGGTTTCATTCCAGAAAGGCACAATTGAAAAGATATGTCTTCCACAGTCATGAAAGAAGTTGAAATACCAACCAATTGAAACAATTGTTGTGTTATGTGACGACAGCTGAACCAAGTAAGGGCCGATAAAATCCAAGTAAGAGTATAAATATATTTTTTTAAATTTGCTGTCAAGATGATAATTCTTTGAAGATATTCTTAGTAGATCGTGGATAAGTGAAGAAAAAGTTTTCATACTCGCAGCAGATACGTAATAAGATACAAGCACTAAAGTTTAATAAACAATGTAATCGGTAATAAACAAAGATGATTATTAAAAATATTTTAGTGTTATTCCAGATTTTAAAAGACCCGACAGTAGAATGGACCTATAATTTATAACAAATTCTCATTAAACTTTTAACTGAACTTCTAATTATTGTAAAAGACCAATTGTAAAGTGCACTAAATGGGTAAGATCGTCACCTTGATAATTATTTAAAACTAAAACCCCTTGTATCATACCATGTACGTACATATCAAGTAGTTAAATTTAACTAATTGAACCGTTCGTTAAGTGTGTGTTCAAATAAGTTATTTGAATTATTTGATACTGGTAATAAATATTTCAAATTTGAATTCATACACTTTGGCAGCGATTGCAATCTAATGAAGTGTTCTAAAAATATCTGTAGTTAGTAAATATCTGTAGAAATTGAAAGTTTTGGTCACAATGAGCTAATTTTATTTTAGCTAATAATTTAATAAAGTACTAAAATTTAACTACAATTAAAATGGAAGTACTAAATTTATTTTTACCGGGTGATAATTTTGAAAACTATTCAGTAGTAATATCATTAACCTTACCATTTGTAGTGAGAAAAGTGATTCCTATATTATTAGTTTACACAACTAATATTAATGTGAATGTTCTAAAGGTTAATTTTAAAGATTCTTTTTCGCACGACCCTATAGTAATATTAGAAAAAAATTTATTAACTGCCGGTCTCAATAACGTGTTAAAAGTTAAACTTGAGTATACCAGAGATTTCCTACAACTTTAATTTTCTGCGACCTCCGTTACAATATAAAAGTATAGTAACGATAATTTAGCCAAACACATATTTGATATCTTGTGATAACATATCCCAGCGAATCGTTCTATTAATGTACCTAACGCTACGGCCGTATCATTCATATTATATGTTGTTATATGATGATTTAAGTGGAAATTATATTATTCTTTTTTTGAAATATATATTTGTAATAATTTGCATAATTATGAAAATTTAGTAAATTAAAATCGTGCTAAAATACCAATTCTGAAGCTGACATAACGCATTGTTATTTGCTATTTGTGTAACGGCAGATTGTTGTGGCTAGTATATTTATTCAAAATTGATTGACTTATATATTTCGTAAGATATATATTTTTTTATTTTCAATTAAATATGTTTAATAAACATTGGGACAAAAAGATTTATTTCTCGTGTTTATTATTCGTCATTAAGGTTTCTTAACATTGCCATTTATTTTAAAATGTTTAAATTTATTTCTCTACTAATTTATTTCAGATTGTGTCAAAATGCAAAATGCTTAATACAGAATTATTAAATATAATCGCCATTACGTTATGCTCCTCAAACGCGGCAAAAGAATACAACGATTCAAAAGATCTCTTGCAATCCTTTCTTCAAGAGATCTAGTGGAGAAGTATCAAAAACAAATTATTATGCTGCTAAATGGTTAGGTAATGAAAATCTTGATTTAATTGTTGTTTATATTGCACTAACAGACGTGTAAGAATAGCATCTGATAGAATTAGACCTTGGATACGTGAATATTCTCTTTGCTGTGAAATTGCTGTAGCTTTGTTTGAAGTGATACTGAAAATAATGAAAAGGTTAGGTATTTTTATAATACAAGTAATAATTTAGAAGCTTAGTTTATTTATTTTTACTGAATTTGTATGTAAAAACCTGTTTACGTAAATATCGCAAAACCAAACGTCTAGGATATCAGCATTATGATATTGTCTTTATTATGTTTATTGTTTTTTTATTAATATATTAAGAATTTATTGTACGACATTATAAAGTAACTTGTGTTATATCATTGTCATTTCTTTTATTTTTTTGTGTTATCATTTGTGAAAAAAGTTGATGCCTATCAATTGTTGCATGCAGTATTCACCTTGAAATGTATTTGTTTATGGAAACTTAGTTAAAAATTTATTATTGTTATATATTGTAATTGGGAAAAGTATGCTGAGAAACAAAATTTTAGACAACTCAAGGAATTATCATATTAGAAACAAAACCATTTGAAATGGGGCTGGACAGGCCACAAGCTGCGTTGCACCAGAAAAAAAGCAGAGTAAGCAGGTCGATCTGTGGTATCCAAGGGAAGGGACTAGAAATAGGACGATGGAAAAACAAAATCTACCCCACTGTGAGACCCTGCTGGACTGGACCTCTTGACTAAGGTGGGGGACGATCGAAACAATGAAAACGAGTATGAGTAATACGAAATAACATAGTGAACTTGGCAGAAAATAGTGATTATTATTATATTTTCCAAGTACCACTGGTCAACCTATATAAATAAAATAACTCATAGAATATATGGATATATAATAACAAGTGCAAATGTGTTAAGTATAGTTATGTATTATTGTAATTTTTATTCACTTTTGTTTGTAAATAAATTTGTTTTCTTAATAATTTGGAATTGAATTTTAAAAAAATTGTTCTGTATACATAGTAAATATATCTTAACCGAGTGTTGTGATTTGTTAGTGCGTGCTCCGGAGAGAGCACGCGTTCGGATGGCCGAGTGTTGTGATTTGTTATTTTATCACTTAATTGTACTGTAATTTATCGATATTTTATTATTATTTGTATAAAGAAATAAGATATTGTCTTGAATGTCACTCGTTATTTGTCTATCAATTAATTTTAACATTTGTAATATCCGATGTTATAATAATTTATTAATTGTTATAATTGATTATATATTTATTATGGAATTGTATTTCGAAAATTAAATTATAATAGTGTAGTTGGCAACATTAAATTGTATCGGAAGTGGTCAACTGTGTGGGGGTATAAATGAACTAGTATAAATATTTGATCGACCATTCTTGGGAAGAACATTCTGAAGAGAACTTTAAGCAGTCATGCTGTACCTTTTGGTATCTGAATTGTACTCAGTATTAATAAATGTAATTGAAGAAGGAACCTGGTTTGTTTCATTACAATAATTACATAAATTTAAGAGTTAGCAATCAGTATTTTTATAATTCAAATATGCCTACCTTTTAAAAACGAACGTAAAACATTACACGGTAAGGTAACTTGATGGCCACAAGGGGAAACACAAAGCTGAGGAACTATTTCAGTGCATTTCTCTTGATCACAGATATCTTTGCACTGTTGGCGGCAAGGGTGCCCACATGCAAGCGTTTTCTTACATGTATTCGTGCAAAGTTTTTTTTCCGCTTTAATTTTACATTCCACCTTTATTTCATGTCCACACTCTTCAATAGGTTTCACTACCTAAAAAAAATGAAGTCAAGTAAATTAAGGCGTAAATAAGGGTTAAAAAATCATGATCAAAACACGATCAGAAAGTAAGTAGCTAAGTAACTTAGTTGAAATGAAATAAAAACTTGCCTTTTGCTTACAGTCACATATTTCATGACATTTTTTCACACAAAAATGTCCACACTCCAGTTTCTTAGCACACTTTTTAAGACAATTTTTTTCATCTGGGCTCTTTGAACAAGGGACTCGTTCCTTATGTTTACACAATTTGCGCTTCTTAAATACCTGCAATAAGAAAAAAAAATAAATCACATTTCTTATACTACACATATTAAAAATATCGTACACCAAACCAATTTAGTAAACGCACGACGTTTTTCAGCATTTTATTAATTTTAAAAGTTTACCTCTGATTTGCTAGGCTCTAAAATCTATTATTACCTACAACCTGCCCTCACTTAACAGCTAAACAAGAAAAAGAAATTATCCAATCATTTAAACCTATAATATGTTTTCACAGAAAAAATATATTACTCTTTTTAAATATTGAAATGTTTGTAATAGGCAATTTTTTACTAATATGTGGGATCCTCAATCATAAAGTGACCACTTAGTCAGTCTCACTAAATCGTTCTCTCAAGATCACGTCAAGTATAGAAGCATCTGAAATGAGTTTATAGACCCTTAAAGTATTAATTAATGGAAAATATTTTAAAATTGGCGATTTAGTGTATCTTATAATAACCTTAATACCATTGTACCAATTTCACAATACCAATTCCAACCCAATAATTTAATAGCCATTATATAAAAATAACATTTAAACTTACTTCAACTTCACAGTCTTCGCAAGTTTCATGACACTTTCTGTTGCAGAGATGTAAAATATAGTCTTCTGTAAAGTTTGAAGTTGTGCACCCTTTCTTGCGTTTCGCGCAAGGTTTTTTACAGGAGTACTAAAAGTGTTAGATTTAAATTGTGTAAATATGAATCTTACTGACTGACTGACTATAATAATAAGCTTCGTTTTTGCAAAGAAATTTACATAACGAACCTAATAACATAGATAGAATACAATGACTTTGATATCTAATAAAATCAGGCTTAACCTTGCGGAAGTCCATCCTAACTAACAAAGGAACTAATATGTAGCTACTTCGGCTATGCAGTATTGGTCATGCAATGAACTGAAGAACCCGCCCGCTGATACATGCGCGTGCAGTAAAAAATGCGGAACACAACTGGGCATTCTCAGGAGATATTAGACCGACAAGTGCCAAACACCGAGTTCTCGGTGACACCCTCTCTCTCTCTCTCACTTCATTGCATGATTACCACTACATATCAGTTGCTTTCTCAATTACAATGAATTAGTTCTTAGCTTCCCTCCGTGGCGCGATCAAATTACTTCTAAATGATACATAAAAAAGAAATTTAGCTCTTCGTACTTTGGCTAAATAAACATTTTCTTACTTTAATATTATTCTGTATTAATTTATTGCCTATTGGTCACTTTTGGCATTTTAGAAATAATTAATTGCACATATAACAGATATTAATATGTATAAATAAGTATTAGAAAAAATAGAATCAGAATCGCTTTAAAAAAAATTGTCATTACTTTGACATGATCTGGATCGTCATCCACATGGCATTTGCGTAAACATAAATGTCCGCAGCTTTCAACACGCAGCCCACATGGTGCTGAACATTTCACTTGCGTCACGTCCATGCTACAAGGCTTCTTTACCTGAAATTTTTTCAACTTCAGCTCATACACTTACACTTTAGGCAAGTAAAGTGTAGACCCTAAAGCGTTTATTTATACTATCAAACTCGACAAACATTCTCTTAGAGAGAACTAGCTGCTTTACGTGGTCTTCTATTTTCTCCTATATTCCTCTCCTACTCTCAGTATTTAATAAATCATAGTTCCAAGACCATCATTGTGCAAGGTCTTTTAGTCTTACCATTCATTCCGACATACAATGTACTTTTCACGTTGCACTAGGTAATTGAGACTCGTTACGTTCTGGTACGTGGTTAACAAATGTCTACTGTTCATCACAGTTTTCACATTTAAATTAAATATATTCCGATACAATTTTAGTTATACTTTTCAGCTAATTTTACTTTTTTAATTAAAATATTGTCATTACCTCATGTCCACAACTGAGCAATGTCATCGAAATTTCTACTGAACAAGTAATTTCTGGAGAAGTTGGGTCCAAATGACAGAAGATTTTCTTCATATGCTTGCAGGGCAATTCTTTTTCAACTAATTGTTTACAAGGTTTACATTTTTCTTTGCACATTAATGGGCATACGTGCGAAAGCTCACAAATGGTCCTGGAAAAGTATATTGTATAATTATCATATTATTAAAACTGTATCCCTGTCCGTATAAAACTGTCTGTATCCATATAAAACTGTATTCTTTATCGAATATCATTGAAAATACCGTTACTAATCTAAGTACGATAACTACTATTTTAATAATTTGTTATATATTAATCAAACCTTTTATTTAATTTTAAGCTTTCAGCACTCGGTTTTCCATATACCTATATATTGGTGAACCTATTTAAGTATCGATTAAACAATGTTCTAACACAAAGTAAATATTATATTCACACTTGTATGGGCATTTAGTGATGGGATGTTCTCTAGAGTAACCATGACAAATAAGTGTACATGAGTGATGACATGGAAAGCGGCGATTACATTTTAAAAGACAACCACCTTCTGGTACTTTTTCAAAATCATCTACAGACGAAATCTATTAATGAACAAAAATCGACATTGAGATAGGTATTATTATTTGTAATGCGTGAGAACCTAGTGTTAAGACACTCCATTGTTCAGTCCCTGCTTTTTCCGTTCCCACTTTCCGCCTTTTCCGAGGCATTCCGTGTTGAGTGGCAGAACTCAACGCCGCGCTTTGCCTAGTTTGCCAGAGCGAAGAAAATGGAAATAGAAAAATCCATCTTCTCCGACTGGGGATCGTACCCAGAAACCATCGCGTTACAGGCAGGCGTTACGCCTCTGCGCCACGACGGTCCTCATTTTCATCTATCATTATATAATAAATATTGCTTATTTAAGAAACGTAGTAACGTTTTGTATCTAAGTTGTTGCAAGCACACGCAATATTGAATATTCATAACAACAACTTTAGTAGCAGAAAAAATATTTTTTATTATAAGCGTTACGTAATATTTTATTTAATATATAGCACCCACATACATCACTTTAATGTTACTAGGGTGACATATTTTTCTACTATTATATGTGGATAATTATGAAGCCAAAATTAAATAGTAGTAAATGTATTAGCTATTACTTACGTTAGTTACTTCTTCAGGGTGACTTTCACATTGAAGTTGTATGCTCGTTCCAACACTATCGAAGCTCTCTAATGTGCCAGCAATGTTAGTCCACAATTCTGATTTACGTTTTAACATATCAATGTTCCCAAATATATATAATCCTGCAAAATAATATAATATACAAAAAATATAGTTTAGTCTGTTAAAAAAAATAAAGTAGAAAGTAAAGTCAAAAAGTACGAAACCTTCTCGTGCTCTGGATAATGCGACACAAATACGGTTTGGAGTCCCTAAAAATCCGATTATACTGTCATCATTATTCCTCACAAGTGACAGTAAAATTATTTTGGACTCCTCACCTTGATAATTATCCACTACAGTTATTTTTACTCCAAATAAGAAAGCATACTTGTTCCTCTCCTATAGTCACAAAAAAATATTTTGTAAATATTATTACATTAATTTAGTTACTGTTATTAAGATCCAAGATTGTGCAGTACAACCTCGTTAAGTAGAACCTCGAAAAGTAAAAACAAAAAACAGTAAAAGCTAATTTGGTCGATATTTTCCATCTATTTTACTCGAAAAATAAAATTAAACCATTGCAATGTTAATACTCAACATAGCAATGTTAAATTTTATAACGTGAATATTTGAAAGTTATTTGTTAATTTTGCAACTCGGATTTATTTTAAATCCAAAGTCATGAGAATGAATCTCAACCGCGTAAGTTCAATCAATCAAAATAAGGACTAATTATTAACACGGCAAAGAAATTTCATTTACACCCATTCTGTGGATCTAACCATGTGCGTGTACAAGCAGACAGAAACGACAAAGGGACAAAGTACAAACATTTAAAAATCACATATTTACAGACTGTTCGTAATTTCACAACTTCCTGTAAAGTTTTTTTTAAGAAAATAAATATTATACATTAAACACAGATCGATGTGCGAAAATCAAATGGTCTCTATATTTAAACTGACTATATTAAAATAAAAAAACTCACTATATTTTATTTTTTTGTGTAAATAGTTTCCTAGATAAGATCCCAGAATCATATTGTATGAACTTATAATTGTAATACACTACTTTACTTACTATGTTAATCGTATTTAAAATTATTACGAAGCTAGAAGATTAAGGGCCAATTTCACTGGTTATGGATGAAGGCTCAGATATTAAGTTGATAGATAATGCTGCTTACCAGAAAAATGATTAATAGTTTACACAAGTTTTTATTACCCAGATATTTCTTACTGACCCCTGACAAAGTTAGCTGGCTATTTACCTGGCAGACAAGTAACAAATTTCCAGTCTAGGACTTTATCAGCAAGAGGTGAAATTAGCCCTAAGCACCTTTTACTTTATTATAAAGTATGTTTTAATGTACTTACTTTTTTCATGTAAAACATTTGACCAGAGTAAGGGGTTAAAATGGTGACATCTTCAGGTTCATATCCTTGCTGCATTATATAATTGGCTAAACACAAAGCCATGTCACCTTCTCTTTCATTTTTTACCATAGAATTATCTTCTTCGTACTAATAACAGCATATACATTAAATGAGTATCATTTTATTTACATATTAAAATTCTGTTATTCTATTATTGGTTTGTAAACAAAATGTGTTGTTGTCATCAATTCAATTTAATATGATGCAATTAGTCTTACTTAAAATATATTATCAAAAAAATTCGCATCATCAGGGCACGTTTAATAGAAAATATGATATAAACATGTTGCACTACTGCATAGGTTATGCTGAATCTTGATACGATGATTGTTTTATATGTAATACAAAATATTTTTATATATGAAACATAACAGTCCAGATAACAATAAAAAAATCGAAAAACGTATCGCACTAAGAAATGCACATAAAGTCTAAAATCTGCATTATTTTTTACGCAATAATACTTAATAACGGAACTAACCTTTTCTTCGTACGTGTGAGTAAAGAAGAAAACATTTTTTGTGACTCCGCGTACGTCCGGAAAATCAACAACGGAAGGGTGGTTGATCAGATCCGGGTAAATGTGAGGGGAAATAAGTGCAGCAATTTGAGGTCGCATGCGATGCTGTACTGTGAGGCGGCTGCAGTGCACGGAGTTCATAATCATGCGTTCGAATTGCGACACATCCGTATTACAAGTCTTTGCTAGACGTCTGGAAGCCGTAGACGGTCTCAGCTGCTGGTGATCCCCTAAGTAGAGTTTTATGTTAGGTAAGTGGAAATAACATCAATTTTTTTTATAAATGTTACAATATCTGCATATCTATTACAAGCAAACAATTTTCATTAATATCATTTCATTTTAATTTGTTGTTAATTCTAAATAAAGAGATTGGGAGATTGTTTAGAGAAGAATCAACAGTAACATTCAAAACTACTTCTATAGTAGGTACTTGAAAACTAAATTTTTGCTTACAAACTAAATGTAGTATAATACCTATTAGAATAAGATGTTTACAATTTTTCGTTAGAGATGTAACAATGTGCTGTTCTAATACTTCAGCAGCTTCCTCCACAATAACTGAAATATTTAAGTTATTTATTTTATTTGCTATCACTAAAGCTATCATAAGTTTTAGCCCATTTAGTTCTATGAGTTCTTCAGTGAATATATTAATAAAAATAGTAACATCTTAATAAAATAAAATTGTAAATTTATTTTATAATATTTTTTTTTGTTTTGATGTACGGAAAGTTGTTAAGTTCAAAGAATAGGATCGGCAATACAATTTAATGGATATTTGCACCAGCTCCATCTCAACTAAACTAGCTATAAGCTACAGTTTGTATCTCGTAATGAATTGGTTCGATTTTCCAAAGAATAAAAATATGTATAAAACATAATTATAAATATTTATTTACCAACGGAAGGATCTAAAACTTCCAGAAGCTTTCTAAGCCTGGCAGCCCCGTTGGTGGTCATGCCCACAACATCTACATTTTTTATCAATTGACTATCAAGCATTGTTCTGCACTCTTCATAAGTAGCATTAGCTACTTCTAGCGACTCCTAAATATACATAAAAAAATTGTAATATTAAGTGTCATTACCGTGTTTACTTTTCAAACTTATATAATACCTTCAGAGCGTTTTATCGTACGTACCTGTAAAGCTGAAATATTTTCTTTAAGACTCTGCTTTATTGATTCTGTCCAGCTAAAATACAACATCCAGCGATCAACATTACTTATGTGTAATGTATTTTTTCCAATATTAGTTGGTTCTTTCAAAAAAACTAAATTGTAGTAATCTCGCATTTGCTGTAAATTACAAAATAAATATTTAAAATAATGTAATTACACTTCTGAAAAATGTCATGCTTCTGAAATTTCGTAATTGAAGCTTTTTTTTATTTTAGTTAAAATTCCTCTATATTTCTTTTGATATTTTCAAAAATATACAAAACAAAATATTATGTGACTTGCAGTGAGAACAAACTGCTTAGTATTCTATGAAATGAGTGCAATACCAACGTATAGTATGAAGATGAGCACAGAACATGGCCTGGAATTTACGACCTAATTGTAAGTTTGAAGGGACCCCATTTAACTACATTAAAACTCAGCTCCATAGTGTGAGCTGTCTCCTGCCACAATCTAATTAAATGCTAAATTATTATAATATTAGAAATGAATTAATAATAGTTCTAGACAGGTCAAGTTCTTTTAGCAAAACTATAGAGATTTCGGTACACTGTACTTAAAAAAGGGTACTGACAGGGGTCTGTAGTGTCAATTACATTACAAAAAATAGAACCAAACAAAAAACAGAAAGAGTTTAGACAGTTAGCAATTTTACCGTATTGTGATTATAATCTAATATTTGGCATTTTAGTACAACACAATATTTGTTGTTAAAATAGTTGTTTAAATACTTACATTAAATAAACGTATTTGTGCTCGGAGTATAGCGATATCTTTACGTAAATCACGTTTTTCCTGTGCACTTTGACTGCAGTTAAAACGCACAATCAAGTGATTTAATATCCGCTGTGCTCTTTTTGTTGAATACGCTTTACTATTTTCAGCATTAGTTTTCATCAAAGTTCAAATTGAAGTTATCGATTAGAACGTTATTGCGTTCATTTTCCTCTCCTATGTGTAAAGAAGACTCAAAAATCTCATTATGTAATGGTTTCAATGGAATTGATTCGTCTATGTCGTATTCTAAATGCTCAAATAACCAATGACATAAGGGATCTACACCATCTTGAATGACGCCGGAATAATATTGGGCAATTTTAGTGATCTGAGGAAAATATTCTTGTACATAATAAAAGCTTAAAATGCAATAAGAAAAGGAATCAATTTCTTCTTGTGCCCTTCGAATTTGTAACATACAATTTTTTATGTTTCGCCTCTCTTCTTGGTATAAACCGTAAAACCTATGGGACGCGCTTTGTTTATTTTTTCTTATAGAGTTTAAATTAAACTTTGTCATTGCTTGATTTTTAGATTGGCCACCAATACGAACAATTGAATCAGTTACTTTTGATATTCCTTCCAAAAACTGATCTAAAGCATGATTTGTGTAACAAACAACAAGCAATTTACAACCCTGCACTGATAAATTGTCAAGAATTGTTTTTGCTATTTTTAGCCCTAAATAGGTTTTTCCTGTCCCTGGCGGTCCTTGAATTAACGCAAATTCACAGAGAAGACCAGTTTCGTATGCTTCAAACTGATTTTCATTCAATTGTAATTCACTTCTTGTTGGCCATGTTGTCGAATCTAATACGTTAAAACGAATGCTTTTATTTAATACTCCGTCAGTTAAGACATAGTTTGTACTTTCATCCAAATATGACGGGTGACTAGGCTCGGGCTGAAATTACGTAAATATTTAGTATGAGTGATATTATATTAGTAATTTATACATAAATCATTAACTTATCTTACATTAACATCAACTATATATTTTTTCATTGCCATATGTTGAGGAAATGTAGGTGCTTGCAATGCTTTAAGAACAGGATAGTATGAATCATAATACACTATGCTTTCGAACATTGTGTAACTATCATTACTGTATAGCTCACACCCAACATCTTTGTCAACCCCTGATACAGGTATCTGCAAACGATTTATTATTATTAAAAACGTCATATATCATATAAGACAAATTATTAAAACAATATCTATGAATTTTAGATTACCCTTCCTTTGGATAATATATGTTCGTCTTTATCCAATATTGTTGCTACAATAAATGACTTGCAATTATCCTTTGTAAATAATACTAATGAACCAAAAAGAAATCTTTTGTTATGGGACCAATTAATTTTTGCAAATTTTCTTTTAACACCCTCATCGAATTCTACAATAGAGCCTATTTTCTGTGTCGAAATGTAAGGCTCGATAAATTTAACATTACGGAACACCCTGGAAAACAAATAATTAATTTGTGAAAATTATTACCCACGTAAAATTTCTCTTAACACATTTAAGAGGATTTTTTCTATTAATAATTGGCGCACAATCTACGTTCAGGTAGCTTATATAGGTAGCTATAGAAAGCGACTTCATTATATCTGTATATATAAACCTCTGAGTAATTAACAGACGAAATGACTCATCGAAAATAGATAAAAATTTTGATGTACAAGTACATCAAAATAGTTATAATAGTTTTTTGTGGGACTTAAGAAAAAATTTCACGAAATATGAGAACGGAGTAGATAGCCCAAAAATAAAGCCATAGATTTGGATAAATCAAACAATATTGCGGACTGCTAAAAAAGCCAACTAGTTAACTTTAACAAGCATTTGTGGGCAGGCAGACGGGCATGAGTAACGTGAGTCTTTAACACGAAATTAAAGAGACCTAATTCAAACACAATAGATAAGATGATTGAAATTGACTATCAATTCGCCAATAAAGAAAGTTACAACAAATATACATTGCACTATACTGCACCTTTCAGAGTACGAGTACTTCCATAGATAATTTTTTTTTTTTGTTGCGCCTCTGCGTCACGACGGTACACGTCAAACGGTACACGACGGTACGATAGATAAATATGTTGGAAATTATTAATGATCACAAGTCTTTACCATCTTGCTCCTAATAGCTGCTGCTATTTATAGTAAGCGTCTGCTCGTAGTGACCAAGGGAGGGAAAAAATAGAAATTAAAAAAAAGAAACCATTGTTTCTACTTAAGAGAAGAAACTGCCTAGTATTCCGCGGATTCACCGTGGCAAACGAGCTGACAGATTACCTGATGGTAAGTGAATACTGCCGCCCATCGACATTTGCAACACCAGAGGAGCTACAAAATGCGTTGCCGGCCTTTTAAATGGGAATACGCTCTTTTTTTGAAGGTCTGCAGGTCGTATCTGTCCGGAAATACCGCATGCGGCAACTCATTCCACAATTTTGTGGTGCGGGGCAGAAAATTTCTGTTAAAACGCACAGTAGTACTCTGCCAAGTGTCAAGGTGGTGGGGGTGGTAGAGTTGTCGCATAGATCGATGACGGAAAGAGGCAGCAGGGATCAGCCCGAACAGTTCTTCAGAGCACTCCCCATGATATATGCGGTAGAGAATGCATAGCGAGGCTACATCTCTACGCAGTGCCAAGGTGTCGAGCCGATCAGAAATCTTTTCGCAATCGACAATTCGAGTCGCTCTCCTTTGAATGCGGTCTAGAGGGAGAAGCTGGTACTGGGGAGCCCCTGCCCAAAGATGTGAACAGTATTCCATGTGAGGCCGAACCTGAGCTTTATAAAGTTGCAGGCGGTGAGCCGGCGTGAAATACCGTTTCGATCTATTGAGCACACCGAGCTTCTTCGAGGCTAATTTAGCCTTACCCTCCAGATGACCATGAAACGCGACTTCGCTCGATATATCGACGCCAAGAATTCTGATATTGGCTGTGGCAGTTAGAGGAGTGCTCTCAAAACGGAGCGATACGACAAATGGCAGCTTTTTAGCGGTGAACGCGCAAACTTGTGTCTTCTTGGGGTTAAATTGGATAAGGTTTAGTTTACCCCAGTCTGATATTTTCTGAAACGAAGTTTCAATTTCAGACACAAGTTTGGTTCGGCTTTCAATGACGTTTTCCCGTGAAATGTTGGCGCGGCCGGTGTATAAAGCATCACCCGTGCTGTCATCCGACATAACAATGAATGCCACTCATTTGCAGCATATCATTAATGTGCAGGAGGAACAGCGTGGGTGATAGCACACAGCCTTGCGGGACACCAGTATTAACGGACATGAGATCAGTGCATTCGCCGTCGACTACGACCATTATGCTTCTGTCAGTTAGGAAACTGGCGACCCATTCGCATAATTTCTCAGGAAGCCCATAGGAAGGAAGCTTTGAATCGAAGGCCTTCGCTATATCCAGACTAAAAGCCACAGCCTCGCCCTTACTCTCGAGGGTCTGTGCCCAACGATGTGTCAGGTATACTAGGAGACCCTGACGGAAGCCGTACTGATGGTCGCTAAGCAGCTGGTGATCCTCAAGGTACCGTAGGAGCTGGTTGTTAATAATGGATTCCATTATTAACAACTTTAGCAAACTATAGAGATTTCACTGTTATACCTCTCGCTCCTATTTCAACCGCATGTAAATTTACTCTAAATTTTTTCCTGGTTAGTTGGTTAATAAGATTGAAATGCTTGTTTAGTCCGACATGATGACTTTTAAGAATATTTATTTCCAACTGAAAGGTAAGTTCTGCTCTAGAGAATAAAGGAAAATATCCGGTCTGGATGACAAAACACCAATATTCTCAGGGATTCTATACTGTTATGTCATAAGTTTTCATTATTCATAAAAAGTTACAGCACGTCTAAAGGCTCGCTTTAGTACAGTTGTCAAAAACCTTTATTCATAACAGCATTTTAGTGCTAATCAGTTCTATAAACCTATCATAATGTTATAGAGCCGAGAACCCTACTATAAGTATTATAACGTCCAAAGATGGCCAATTCATATAACAGCTGATTATAGCTTATACTAATATGAGCATTGATATGACGTCGTCGAGTCGTTTGTCATCAAGAGTGTCAAGTTCAGTTTCGTAAACAAAACAATATAACAATCGACATTTTGTTCGATATTTATTAACTTTATTTAATTGTTAACAAGTTTATTAATAATAAATTCTACACAAGAAACTTGTTTTCTTTGGATGGCGAGAATTTTACAAAATGATAGTTTTAATAGTTAACGGCAACATTTCTTATTGTCCTCATACATATCAATTTAAAATTAGATCGTAGAGGTTCTGGGACGTGATTAGGTGAAATCCAGGTGTTTACTGCGATTAGATGTTGGTGTCGTCGAGCGAATTTTTTTTTTAAAATACATAGGTTATATTTGTTGATTATTAATTATATAGTCCATAATTTCTCATACTTTTTAAAATTCTAAAATGACGACGTGTTCTGATGTGATGACTTGGAAATGTTTTTTTTTTCGGCAAATGAAGCTACATCTGTTGAAAGGTTATTGGTGACATAAAGTTCTTGATTACACCTGATTTGTGAAACAAATTTTAATCCAAATCCATATATTGTTCCTAAATCCACACTTGCCTTAGTTTGATGTAATTTAACAAGATTTCATGACCTCAATTCCCACGATACTTGACGTGACAAAAATATGAATTTATAATAATCAAACACCTAAGTAGTAAAAATTAAAAAAAATATCTGATGGAGGAGGCCACCCAAACTGTTAAATTTTTCTAAACTCACAAAATCCTTTCGTTTGAAATTACAGCTATTTCAAGACAAGCTTTGCACGTAGTTGTGTTTTTTCAAATATCTTTGTTATATATCTGTATCTGTATATGGGCTTTTTGCATATAAGAATAGAAAACTTACCTTATGTTGTCATATTTCTTTTTCATAGGATTTTCGATATACTGGCCTAAAAATAATTAAGTAAGTTATTTATATATTATCCCTCACTCCTAAAATTAAGGTAATGTATTTATCATACAAAAGTCATAAGCACTTACGAATTCCCTCACGAATCACATCAAAACAATCCTCTCGAAGTAGCCTAAACTGTACGTCAAGATAGTGTTCCGTATCGCGGTAGCTCCCTTTCAAAATGTTAGGTCTACAAAAAGGGCGCTCACAGATCAAATTTTCGTGCTTTGGAAAGACATTTAGGTCTCTAAAATTATCAGTTGGTTCATTGTTTTCTTTCATTTTTATGCCTTGTTTAAAACTGTTTATCTAAAACATAACACATTTTTTTACTAAGTAAATAGGTAATGATAACAATATTATACGTAAGTATATATTCTTTTTACTTACATTTTCATTTTCACGCAACAGTAAAGTATTTCGAAGCTTAATTAATTTATCACTATCGTCATCTTGCAATTGAAAGTCATGTCTTTCTTTTAGACCCTCCAAGCAACATTTAGATGCAATGTCTATAAGAACCCTACATTTGTTCAAAGCTGTAGATGGAGACAATTGAATAATACAATCACAAAATGTGATAAGATTCGCCCAAAATTCACTTTCATTGTTCCAATACAACTGATTTTTTGCTTTGTCTTCTACATATGGCAGATTCATTAAATAATCTTGCAAGTGTAAAATGAATTGAGAATTACATATTTCTAAAAGAAATTTTAATTTTATTTGATCTAATGACGTTTTACAAATATTCGACATCACTTTTAGTATAATAAAATAAAAAAATAAAAATATTCTTTATTTCTTAAAAATTTATATATCAATTGTTAGCGTTGAGATTTCCCAGTAAGTCAAAAGACACTTGTGTTAGGAATATCTCGCTGCTCCCAATCAAATATTGTTACATTTTTTACAAAATAAACAACTAAAATATACTGTGCGTGAATGAGCGTATGTGTGCATGAGTATGCGTGTATGATTGTAAGTGTGTGCTTTGTGAGTAATGTGGGTGGACAAAAACGGTACGAATTAGATATTTCTACACAAAAGGCTCTCAACCTCCTCAAATGTGAGTTCTTTTAACCATCTATCCAACGCAATCTTACACTTGTGTAACGTCATTGGGTAAATGTTTAAGTGCTTGTTAATTTTATTGTACAAGAATGGTGATTGACACTCATACTGCCTTTTAGCAAAAGTAGTACGAACTAGGTGAGGACGCGCCACATAGTCATGTCGCCTTTTACTTAAAATATTTGAATTATACGCTAGCGATTTATGATATTTTAGGATTAGGTTGAGTATATACAGCCGCCTTACTGATAACAAATTACTAACAACGTACAAACTGTCAGTTGGGAATCTGTAAGGCTTGAAGCACATAACCTTGATAAGAGATCGCTGGACACGCTCAAGATCGATAAGGTGGGATTTATTAGCTCCTCCCCATACGGGAATGCAATATGAAATGACTGATTGCGCTAAAGAAATATAAATTTGAGTGCACAGTTGCCTATTTAATACGTGTCGCAGTGTTTTAAATATCCAAATAAGCTTACGCACCCTACTCATTATCAATTCTAGATGTAACTGCCAACTCAATCTCTGATCAATTATGACTCCCAGATATTTAGTGCTATTAACTTTTTTTATTGAAGGACAGTTACAAGTCTGGCTGTCCTGCTGTAAGCAATCGTGTATTTTTATTGTGAAAGTTGCGTCTGGTTGATAATTTTGGTAAGTGGAAAAGCAGACATAATTAGTTTTTTCTATATTAAGGGTGAGAAAATTGTCTGTCAACCATCGATACACTCTGTTTAGACCTAGACTTGCCACGCTAAAAACATCATGCCAGGTTTCATCAGTGAATATTATTGCAGTGTCATCTGCATAAGAGAATATCGTTCCCCCAACGTTTGCAAGGCTACATAATTCGTTTATATATATATCAAAAAAAGCGTTGGGCCAAGAACACTCCCCTGTGGTACGCCATATATTACTTTACGTTCGTCACTGTAGTACTCGTTAATTTTTACTTTTTGTGTCCTATTTTGAAGGTAGCTAGTAAAAAGCGATAACGCATTACCTCTTATACCGATACTTTCTAGTCTGCTGATAAGAATAGGGATAGAAACGGTGTCAAAGGCTTTTTTTAGGTCAAGGAATATACCTAAACTTTTTTTGTCTTTGTCTACTTCCCTTACTATTAAAGAAGTAAGGTCTAGGATGGCGTCTTGAGTAGATAAGCCTTTTCTGAATCCATATTGGGAGCTAGACAGAATCTCATACCTATCTAGGTATCTTATTAGTCTGTTGTTAAGTAATTTTTCAATTATCTTAGATATGGAATTTAGCACTGATATGGGCCTGAAGTTATTAACCTCTGTTTTGTCTCCACCTTTGAAGACAGGAGTGACAATGGACCGCTTAAGAGAATCAGGAAAGACTCCCGAGCTGAAGCATAGGTTACAAAGAGCGCTTATAAGTGGAACCAAGATATCTCTAGACATTTTTAAGAAATGATTAGGAATCCCATCCCATCCTGGAGCACTTCCCGTGTCCAAGTTCATGAGCACACCGTCAACCTCCTGAGGGGTGGTATCTAACAAAACAAATGAGAATGGGTTGTTGAAAGTTTTAACAGAAATATGTTGTCTTGAACGAGAACGGCTTAGAATATTTTCAGGTAGCTCTTTACCGACGTTTATGAAAAAAATATTTACTTTATTAATTGAAGTTTGTGGTGAAGGTGTTAAATATAATAAACTAGTATTGGGTATTTTAGGAGGCTTATAATGAGTAATTTCTTGAATAGCTGGCCAAAACTTCTTGGGATTCTTTGCAGTCTTTTTAATTTTATTCTTGTTATATTGTAGTTTTTGTTTCTTTATAAGATTAGAGCAAAAATTTCTAAATCTTTTAAATGTGGTTTTTAAAATTTTATTATATGGTTCCTTTTTTAATTTTATATGCATCTTGTTTCTGAGTCTTATACATCTCAGAATGCTAGGCGTGATCCATGGCTTTAGTATTTTTTTAGTGGCAGAAACACTGACCCTTTTCGAGTTGGACAGCAGAATTGACCTGATCATCTCTATTAAGGCATTAGCAAATACATTAGCATCTCTGTAAATGTTAAAACAAGAAACATCTGTATTAACAAGTGCGCTACGGGCAGATTCATAATTTATTAATGTTTTGTACTTGTAGGCCTTGTCTTGTTTACAAGCATGGGCTAGTGTCAGGGCAACCAAGTTATGATCAGTGACAGTCGTGTTTAGTACCATTACAGAAGCAGCAAAATAATTAGTATCTATTTTTAAAAACACGTGATCTAGGCAGCTGTCATCCCTGGTAGGCAACATATGCCCGGGAAGTAAACCGTGAGTTGACAAAACATTTAGGTAATGTAATCTATTTCTACGTTCTTGAGATGTCTCTTTCGATGTGGAGATTAGGTCGATATTTATGTCACCGAGAATTAATATATTTTTATAATTCGACATGTTGTTAAGATCATCATCCAGAGAGTCTACAAAAGAATTAGCGTTTATGTGAGAGGGAGAACGGTATATTCCTAGAATAGCAAGATTTCCCATAATTAATTTGAGGCCTGAAGCATTAGCTAGTCGAAGCTCTGATACTACAACTTGATGTTTATTATGAACATAAATTACAACACCGTCGTTCTGATTTAAAGTATATTGTGTCTGATACGAGTTATAATTGCTAAGATAAGGTACTGGTTTTGTGATATGTAGTCTGCATTCCGTGAGAATTAATATGTCTATATTGTATGTTAACTGAGATAAATTAACCTGTAAGTCGTCAAAGTTTTTGTATATACTACGAATGTTTTGTGTTATAACTGTAAGTCTGTGTATTGCTTTAATTCTTTGATTTTTACATTGATCTTGTATGTCAAACCTGGTTGAGTTCGCTATATTAATATTGTCTATTTCCTTCAATGAATCAAAGCTATTCATTGTTCACTAATATACAGTTTAAGTCATCACAAGAATGGCAGTGAAAACACAGTAGGTTTAGGTATATTAACACTAATATAAAATACGACAGTAAATATAATAATAACATTTTATACCAGTTATATATTACATCATAGTATGAGACCATATAAAAACGAAAAGGCGGCATTTTAAAACTTTGTACGTTTGTTACAAAACCTTCTACCACTCGGTGAGTGATTTTTTCATTAATAGGAAAAGGTGTGGTGTAGTTGTAGTATAGGTCGAGTAATATTTTCAAATGTGATACGTGTTTTACGTTCTTATTGCAAAGGTAGGCGAGTGAATGAGAGTAGTTATGTGTATGTAAATGATGTTCAATTAAATATTTATAGAACATGTTGTTTAATATATAATGTAGTTGTGGAGTTGAATAATAGTAAATTCTGTATATTCGTTTAGACTGTATGTTTTTGTACAGAATCATGTGCACAGTAATATTAAAAGTAGAAGAAATTAAACTAAAACAAAACAAAATAAAAAGAGCAGAATAATGGCATAGTCAGATCTCTTGCATAAGTTGTTGCACCTGTACTTCGCTTTCAATAAGAATAATTTTAGATTGATCGTCTTTTCTCACGTACACCTTTCCAAACGCAGTCCAGCAGTATTTGTATTGTTTAGATTTAGCAAGGTCACGCGCGAGAAAGAAGAGGCGTGTTCCTTTCATAGTTAACTGTTCCGATACAAATATGGGCTGATCAACATTAGTAGTGAATCCCAGGTGCCTTGCTTGAATCTTAGTCTTATTTTTATAATTAAATTCCTTAACTTTTTTTAAGAAATCACTTCTTAGTATAGATGACCGCAACTCCACTACAACAGAGGAATTTTTCTCAGATTTCTTCCTGTTTTTTATGCGAAACACATCATGTATATCGCGATCATTCATTTCAAGTTGAATATTGCGGGAGATATTTAAGGTCATGTTAATTAATCCTGTCGAGATTCCTGAGGCTTCTTAGGGACATTTTTTAGTTCAATACTAGTCTTACGTGATAGACGTTGTAAATCCTCTATCTTCTCCTCCAAAATACAAATATATTCCCTATCCTTTTTTGATTGTTCTTCAAGAAATGAAATTTTCTTTTGGAAGTCTTCATTCTGTGAGGTAAGGAGCAAAATACAACTTTCAATATTTGAGTTAGATTCTTTCACCTTCTGTAGATCACTGCTAATACTGGTCAAATTTTTATTTTGTTCTGTTATAAGTGAGATCATTAATTCCTTCATCTCGACCTTAAAACTCGAGAGTTGCGCGATGCTCATATCATCTTCCCTCGGGCGCTTATTACGATGGGAAACGTAATCTAATTGCTGGGAATCGTTAAATCTCGAGTCCGTTTTATATAGCAGTGAGTCAGATCCATGATGAGGTGGGGAAGGTTTCTTCAGTGCAGCTGTTGACATGTTATTCGGAGGCGTACGTTGCAGTTCCATATTTTAACTTTAAGCGTAGGCCTAAATGGATAGCCGTCGGCAAGTGTTATTCCGAGTAGGAGGAGTTTACTTGAGTTGACAAAAAGGCGGGGCTAGAACTAGACGATATGCGCTGGAGCAGTACAGATATGTAAGATGCACCTTGTATTGTCAACGTCCTTGCGTCTCACTCACATAAAAGAGGCGGGGCTCCAACCGGTATGCTTACGCGCAAGCCACACTATTCTTCTACTGTCCTGGTACACGCACTGATTGTATTAGAATTATTTATTTATAAAACAAGAAGCGACTCAAAACACGTCCGCACGCAACGGAATCCAAAGAGGGAGAGCGAAACAAAGTA